>JAVJIF010015831.1:0-59245 GCA_038442645.1 Agave tequilana
GATCAAACTTAGAAGGCAAACTTTTAACACTTTTTCAGGAACTTCTGATATGTGATACTATCACCATAAGATTTATCTTATTTATGGTAACAGAAACCCTAGAAAAGAAATTTTGAACTGACTCATTTTCCTTCATAAACAGTTTAAAATTTCTACATAGAGTTTGGAGTTTAACATTACCTTGTTATCTCCATGGTACTCTTGCCGTAGAATTGGTCCAAGCTTCCTTTGACATTGTTGCATTTGTAATCTGTGGGAAGATTGTCCTTACCATTGCCTACTGCAAAACCACAGAGCCTTTGCTCCTTCTTTCGAAGATTTGTTGTCTTCTCTAAATCTATGTAACCACTTTCAACTAGAATCTAGATCCCAAATTTCTTGTGAATGAAAAAAAATCTTCAACTCCATGCTCCAAAATTCATAATTTCCCACTAAAATTGGCACCAAGATTGTGAGAAGTTGAGAGTTTTCATACCATTCAACATGATGAAACACCTAAACAGTTACCTCCACTAAAAGCTTTGTATACAATCTTCTTGAAGACCCCTTGCTTCAGCAACGATCTCCGCAACATGCATCTACGCCCAGTACGATCAGAACAGAGCTCTGGTACCACAGTGTAGGAGCAGACTCGAGCACTTCAAACTTCAGTTGCTTCAACATTTTGCACTCACACACACTTGCACTCTGAGTGAAAACAAAAGTGTGAAGTCTTTTATTAAAGTGGTGAAATAATTGGAACTGATTTGTACATTATTCACATAACACATGCACAAGAGAGCGAGCACTCCCGCTTAGACACTACACATGCAACACTAACACCTCAACTAACACATAACTTAGCACAAATATACGAACAACCCCACTAACACCTCCATGATCTGCTAACCACTTCCTAAAAACTAGTACTCACTAGAACAGAACTCATCAACGAGATTGCATGAAATTAACACTAGATTTTCATCAACTTACAACATGTAACTTACAACACGTTGTCGTCTCCACCGACACCTTGCAAACTTCTTATGCACCTTATCAATAAGCGTCCAATCAGGATATCAATAGTGCCTGCTTTGAGAGGGAGCCTAAATATTTCATTAGGAACTTCTCAACAAGAAGATTGCATACCATTGAAATGGGAAACTCTCTCAACCAGCTTATCCAGAGAAAGAGGTGGTGGGTAGGTACAAGGTCTAGTAGCATCGTTTGGGTGCAACAGTAGGCTATGGCACGGGAGGTGGATCGAATAAGGTGAGAGAGAGAGAGAGAGGGGGAAATGATCACATGGATGAGACACCCAATGGACTCAATAACAACTTGTCTTAGACAATCACGGTCATCATCAGTCAACAAGAGAGAACACCAACTTGAATAGAGCAAGTATTGTTTTAAGAGAGAGTGAGAGAGAAGAAAAGGGTTGATCAAGTGGATCAGAATCCAGTGGAATTGACGACTACATGGCAAAGACAAACGCCCTCATCATCAAATGGCAGATGATAAGAGACACCAGTTTGAATAGCGGTGTTTTACAAAATGGTCCTAAAAGGACACCCAGATTGGATAAGAGCACGCACTCTAACATGTGCTAGGGGCTTCCAAGTGCATATTAGATGATGTCGGGTTCGCCCAAGCGGCTTGTCTTTTATAAGGTTGACCCTTTTCAATAAGGCTCACCATTTTAAGTTTAAATTGTGTAGGTTATTGGGTTTCCCCAATTAAATTGGCCCATCCTTGATTAGAAGTCATACTCTCTCTTATATGAGAGTTTTCTATTGGCGACAAGACTTCTTTCATATGTGTGAAGATTTCTTAATTAGGAATGCGATTTAGTCCAAGCATGTGATTTGGTTTAAGAGAAAAACTATATATATGCTTGTATGTATTACTATCTTTGAGTTTCTTCTCTCTTTTTTGTTCCCTTTTAAGAGTTTTAGGGTTTGAGAGAGGTATTAGGTATATTAGATTTAGGATTTTATTTGAGAGATTTCTCCACTTCTTGTATAAAGCTATAGGAAATTCTCTTTTTTCACTTGTGATGTAGGCCGTTAGTGTTGTACAGTGTAACTTTGTGTGTTCGCCCCCCCTCTCAATATTTGGTGTGCCTACACTTAAGATCAATTCTATTGTTCGTTGAGATTTGTGGTAATAATGGCTCTCAGGTCTGAGCTCAAATGCCGTCATGTCCTACCATACCCCATTCTCCCTTTATGGCTTGATATCCAGGACCACTTGAAGATCCACTGTCTTTGACTTAGCCTACAACAATTCTTTCATGGTGTAGTTAAGTTAATCCTAGCCAAAGTAAACATCAACTTTAGTAATATTGGTTGGACCAAGAATCCCAAACATTTAGAAATGTCGGAATAATTGACTGAAGATATATTCAACCAGACCTACTTTGCAATTGTAATGTCCAATTGCAATAAAAAATGGCAATATGATATCTAAATATTGAAGCAAGGGACCATGAGAATTTGAGGAATTTAAAGACCATGAGACACACAACCTATTTTAGAGAGAGGAGAGAGAGAGAGAGAGAGAGAGAGAGAGAGAGAGAGAGAGAGAGAGAGAGAGAGAGTTGGTGGTACAGGTTGGCATCACGATGATAGTGGAGTTAAAACTGAAATACTGAAAGAAGGTCGAGTTCACTAAGCAGCTTTTGATAATCCATCCATTTAAGATTTAAACAAAGGACTGGCAAAAGCTTGTAAAAAGGTTCAAGAGCTAAAGTTGGAATCATGTGAAACCTGGAGACGAGTTTTTAATAGAATTTCTCTTGCAGCGTGCTTTAGATTGCACCCTCAAATTCAATATCAAAACTTAAAGTTGAGGAGTTTTCGGCTTGTGTGTTTCCTAAGATGGACGGGCAATGAGGATTCTCATCCTTTGAATTCCAATGTTCACTATGGATCAACATCACAGGTTTACTACACTGTTAGGAGAGATCCAACCTTGAATATGTGGTGAGGAATTTGATCTCTGCTCAAATTAACCCGTTTTCTCCCTTAGAAGGGTGAAAGTTGCAAGAGTTAAGGTGGAGTTCATGTCCTTAGGAGATATCCCACAATCCATTTCAGACATTCTTGGAAGTAGATAGTTGACTGTGATGACCTCAGTGGAAATGCAAGAAAATGTAACTGGAGCAAAAGCCTCAGCCAAAGGGGATGAGAATTTGACCACCATGTCTAGAGTCTTCAAATGGCTTTTCCATGACAAAGGAAGGAGATAGTCCAAACTCAAAACAAGCCAAGGGTGATGGTTTCAATTCGAGCTTGGACTGTTTTGTAAAGAAAAAACCTGGGCGCAACAAAGTGCAGGTGGTTTGTGAAGGTGTGCACATGAACCCAATTCTAGACGAGTTATTTGTGTACACCGCATGGTTCGCTTTCGAATTCTAATGTAGTAGAATTACATAATTCCCTTCCCATCTTTGAACACCAACTTCAAGAAACATGTTTATATACAAGTTCTCCCTGCTCAACCTTCGTGATTCGTGATTAAAGGACAAGTCATCAACCCCCGCCGGCTCCCATTGATTCAAATTCAAACTTAAAAGACATATCTAAACATGGGTTGGACCTAAAGCATGACAATAAATTAGTTTGCTGACTAAATGTAAAGTGAACAAGAAAAAGCTAATTAATTTGGTCTAGACTTCATAGAAGATCCAGGGGCTGGGTGGCATAGGGCTTTTAATCCATATTCGAATAAGAACTGCAGAAATGAATGGGCCAAAGCGTTTTGTCATAAAGACAACAAGAGAGGGCCCAAGAGAAAAAATGTCGACCTCTAACAGGGTAGCAGTTCATCATCCCTGACAAAGCACTCCATAACTGAAGACAAGAACTCCGTCAACTTCAATCCCTATGCACAGCCTGAAGGATAAAACACTCAAATGCCAACCATGTTGTGTTGCCTCTTGCAGTGCTGCTCCCTATGCCAACTGTGGTGATATCCAAGGGACAGGCTTGCATCTAGGAGCAAATAGGTGGGAAAGCCGATCCTTGAATAACCCGCTAACAAAGATAACCTGACCCTTGGACTTAGCCTCATTCCATATCAAAATTTGAGAGACTGACAAGAAGAAGTTCTATGAATATTTTGTCACTATCCCTAAAGCCCGAACACCTACCACCACACCTGAAAAGTGGATGGCAGGTGTGATTAGCGGAGTGTGTCCCTCTCGCAAAAGCTATAGGCAACAAATCCTATGAGGTGAACACAAAAAAGTGAATGATATGATTTCTAAAGCTAATTCCAATGTGCTTCCAGGATCAGAACACTTTTTGTGTTGATCTCTATTATTAAATTTTTTGTCTAATGATATTCTTGGATCCCTAGCATCTGGTAACTTCCTTGCAGATCATAATTTACAAATAGTTACGCAATTAGAAGACAAAAATGTAAGTAATTTTGGAGGACAGGACATTTTTTCAAGCTAAATCTAGGGAATGCTCTGACTCGAGTTAACAAGATCTTATTGGTGTTGCAATCCTAGGATACACCTGTAGTGCATCCCTTTGAACTACATCTTTAAGAACACTAGAGAATTGGTAAGCCAACTATAAGGACCGTCAAGGAGGCCATCTTAGGGTGCAAGGCAGGGGTAGTTTGCTCGAAAAAGACTAAGCTGTCTCAACCTCCTTAAGAGCTCTAGTGTCTTTTAAGTAGTCAAAAACTCAAGGGTTAGCACGTCAAGGATGCTATAGGTTCCTTGGGAGGCATCATCATTGTGTTAATTCCAACCATTTCTGTGTTACAGTTTGTTAGGTTGAGAAATTATTTCTATACTTCTTTATGTAGAACGAACACTGTTATCATCAAGCTGTGTTGTGTACGAAACATGTCTGAGACGTACATGTGTATTTTGAAGAATTTGTCACGTGTCCACGGTGTGGGAGAGGAGTATCTCGCATTGAAATGGCTAAAAGCCAAGGCCACAAACTTCTAGATTTTAGGTGGTGATTTTAAAGGGATCAAGTATACTAACAAACACAAAGGTGGTGAAGGTAACAAAAGAGACTGTAAATCTCAATAGGGTCATTAACAAGACGAGTCTCCTTGAGTTTCCGTTCCCTTCTCTGGTAGAGACCTAGTCTAACATGCAAGACGAACTAATTTTGGCCAAACCAGATCATATCCTAGCCTCTGCAAATTAGGAAGATGCTCAGTTTAGTTCATTTATTGGGGTAACTTTGAAAATAATAAACTCACACGAGACTACGAGAGCCATAACTATTCTAGCATATCTGGTTACATCTTAAAGTTTGCTTGATCTAGTCTTTTTGGGGATTCCCTTATCGTTTTGGTTTTTGGATTTGTGGAAATTTTGTTTTTCCCAAAACCTACAGATGCTGAGTTCAACCTTCTTTCTGTATTAAGTGATTATGATTATTTTACACATACAACCATACATTTTTATGGATTATTACACTTGACACTCCCCTTCACGTTGGAGTAAATATATTATATGCTCTAAGTTTGTTGCAAATGTTTTAAATTTGGATCCTCCAAGTGACTTTGTAATGACCTCTTGTGCATTGTTTGCATAACCACCAAGACTTTATCTGGAATAAAATGACAGTCATTCTTGATGTGCTTCACCCTCTCATGAAAAACCAGATTATTAGCAATGAAGATGAAAGCTTGATTATCACATTAATGTCATATGATATGGATGATGAAAGTAAGGTTCTTAATGATAAAATTTTCAGCAATGCTAATGACATGGAGCATTTGCCTTTGCCCTGTATTTAGCTTTGCACTAGATTTAACTACAATGCTTCAACACACCAATTATCTCCAACAAATACATAATACCCGCTAATAGATTTCCACTAACAAATAGGGTGAGCATCATAATAGTAAAATTGAAAAAATCGACCGGAACACATTAATTCAAGTCTTTGGTTCGGTTTTAGGCAAAAATCGTTTCGGTTTTGGTTTGACATTTTGCAAAAGTCGATTAACTGAAAATTTGAAATAATTCCTCTTCATTTTTCTTGTTAGAATCCTAGGCCCAAGCCCACATACAGTTTTTTCTCCCCTTTATTTTTCTGAGACAAACACGACCAAATCTCTCTTTTTCCTCTTCATATTTGTTGTTTTAATCCAAGACCCAAGCCTACATCTCCTCCCCTTTCTCTCCTTTTCTCTTATTTATACCCTACCCTAATAATTCTCTCCCCTTCACGTAAGTCTAACCCAGCGCCGGTTTTCTTTTCTCCTCATCTCTCTCGCTTCCTCCCTTACTCCCACGTACGCCGCCGTTCCCTCTTCTTCTTCTCTTCGTCATAATATCTCTCTTCATTCAAATGAGCCCATCTGTAAACCCATCACCGTTCCCTGTTCTTCTTCAGCCGCCTCCACCCTTACGCTGCCGTTGCAGCAACGACTGTAGCACTTGCGACACAACCCTGACCTCTCTCCTTCTTCCTCCCTCTCCTCCCATGTAAAACCATCACCCCCACCACCTCTAAACCCATCACCCCGAAGGTTAAAACCGAAACCGAACCGAAAATTTCGGTTCGATTTCGGTGCTCTTTCTAACTCTGTAGTTTCAAAATTTGGGGTAAAAATCAAATCGCACCGCCCGATGTTCACCCCTACAAATAGATTTTCTATTATCAGGTTAATCATCCACTCCGTGCCTATATAATTTTTGTTAGACTCTTAATTAGTTAGTTTTCTATTAGGACTCTTTATTTTAATTTTTATTTTGTTAGGAGTTTCTATATATTTAGGAGTCCTTTTCATATTATGAGTTGTATTTGTAGTTGCCTATAAATAATAGTTTTAAAGGAGAAATCACTTATTCTTCATTGTATAAGCTTCACTATGTATATATCTATGATTTTGATATAGTAATATGTGTCATGGACCATGTTCAAGATATCTCAAGATACGAATCATAACATCCTAATAACTAGTTCATGAACGTTAGAAATTGACTTACCACACTAGTTGTATATGGGACATTTTGTCTTAAAATTGTAAAATAGTCTGACTCTCTAGCTAATTGTCGGTATCGACTGGGAAGAACAAGTACCTTCTTTTATGACTTATGAGTATTAATTACGGGTATCAACTAGTTTGCATCTTAACATGCCTGTTTCACTAAATAATCAAGACTATTTCCTTTGAGATAAAGAAACACAACATTAGGATCGTGCAAGTTCAATTCCCAAGAAAGATCACAGTTGTCCAAATCCTTGGTGCAAGTTCAACCTTAGTTTTCTCTTTCTCCCTTCCAAAATCCTAGATCTCTCCCTCTTTCTTTCTCTTCTCTATTTGTCAAAAAAAGAAAAAAAAGATAATTAGGAAAAATACTAGAAAATCTCAACTTAGAGTTTGTAACCTAAGAAAATCGTCAGGAATCTCTCCCTGGGAATCTCACTCAAAAGCACACTGGCTACACAAAAGCTTAAACAAGCATTTTAATTATTAATCATCAATTGAGAATCTCCAAAACAGTTTTTGTCTTTTATAGACTACATCATATGAGAACTCATACAACCAATATAAGATAAATAAGATAAAATAAATTAACTACACTGACAAAATAAAACAAATTAAAGATAAGATAAACCAGCTACATAACCAGATAAAGCAAACTAAGATTAAATAACCGAACTACATAACCAATTAAAACAAACTAAGATAAAATAAACCAATTACATGACCAACTAAAATAAGCTATTAGATGTCCCCATTATTTCTCTGGGGTTGGGGAAAACTTGATTCTGTCAAGTGCAGATCTCCCTGTCTCTCAATCAGGCCATAGTGGTGGTCACAGAGTCGATATTTGTTCATGAGGTCCGCATCAAGGTGGTGGTGGTTGTGGTGAACGGCGACGGTGAAGTTGGAAGATGTCGGCGAAAGAGGACGATGATGATGGAGTTGGCGGCTGGAAGGAGACAATGATAAACAATGCCGATAAGCAGTATCACGTACAAATTTCGGCGATTTTTGGCTGATACTATCTTTAGTAGAGAAATTGTGATCTTGAGATCTTGGTGGAGAAAATTAGGAATTTAGCTTTGATACGAAAATGATGGGGGACAAACAAAGAAAAAGAAGGATAATTGGAAAAAACACTAGAAAATCTCAATTTAAGGTTTGTAACCCAAGAAAATTATTGGAAATCTCTCCTTAGGACATCTCACCTAAAAGACACTGGTTACACAAAAGGTTAAACAAGCATTTTAATTATCAGTCATCAACTGAGAATCTTCAAAGCAGTCTTTATCTTTTATAGGCTTACATTACATGAGAGCTCTCACCACAATCAATGTGAGACTAAATATGATAAGATAAATTAACTAGACTACTCAACTAAAACAAACTAAAAATAAGATAAACCAACTACATAACCAACTAAAACAAAGTAAGATGAAATAACCGAAGTATATAACCAATTAAAACAAATTAAGATAAAATAAACCAACTACGTGACCAACTAAAACAGACTAAGGCATCAGATGTCTCCATCACTTGGTCCAAAATTTTACAGAAAGCTTTATAACTTTTGAGTCTTTTGTCTATCATCTTCTGTAATTACTATATTATCCACAGAATTAACCAACAATAATCTTCTTAGTAAAAAAAACTATATCATCCATGATGCACCTTTGTAGCTGAAACTCTGTCACAACATTGCTAAATGACTGAACCATACCTGTAGAGATTGATATAATTCATATGAGTATTTCCAGAACTGAAATACAACCACCCCCTCCCCCCCAAAAAAACACTCCTCGCGTACGCTCCCGCAATGGAAATGAGTTAAGCTCTCGTCATTGGTCAGTTCCCATCACTCAACCTCAATAAGAAGAGAAATCAGGGTAAGCCAATGGGATACCAAAGGGATAAGACAATCCGATAGAGAGATGCTGTTCTTTTGTGCCCGCTTATTGAGCTCTTGTGACTCAAGTCATAGAACTCGAGGTAATGAAATTACAACATACAAGTCAAAAAGGGTTGCCGTCAAAAGTCGGTTCCTTTGCGAACGATAACATGGGTTTGTAAACGAAGATGGTTGTACCGCTAGGTTCAAAGAAGTTGAAGCACTCGAGTGCGCTTATGAACTTTTTATGTTCATCCAGGGAGAGCTGGTTAGCACCACCACATACCCGAGAGGTTTACCCAAGAGGTTTCACTGTATGGACTTCTTCCCAAGATCACCATGAAGAAATGCATGTTTGATATCCAACTGATATAAATCCCAACCAAATGCAGCACCTAATGAGATGAGAACTCTAAAAAATAAAATCATAGCAACAGGAGAGGAAGTCTCTTAAGTAATTAAGACAATACACCTAATTGTTTCCTCTTGCAATCACCCGAGATTTTAGCTTACAAGTGAGCCATTTGGATGTAATTTAAATATGTACACCCAAAGACATCCAACCACTAATTTTCTAGTAGGGAGAGGAATACGTTTGCATGTATAAGATTGGTGTAAAGCAATTATTTCCTCACTCATTAGAGCTTTCGTATCAGAATCACACAACCCTTTTTAAAGAAGTTTTAGGTATAGAAATGGAGTCCAAAGAGGACGAAAGTGCAGGAAGCAGGAAAATTGTCTTAAGAATAAAGTTGGAAATGGGTGACAAGTACAATCTCATTTACCTTTCCAGAGTGCAATAAGAAGAAATGAATCTGCTTGTTGGACTATAGCATATGAAGATAAATAATTGACTAAAAAAGTATTTGAACTTACGCTTTAAAAAAGTATCTAAATCCACACTTTGAACTATTCTGTCTCAGTTGTTGGATTTTGCAAGTTAGGAAATAACCATGGAGGATGACAAATTCTTGTTCACTCAAAATTAGGAACAAGTTGTTCGATAGGTTAGCTCTCGCTTTAGCTATGTCCGCTTTGGGAACTTTATCCTTTGCTATTAGATTTAGAAGATTTTAATTTTGTATGTATCATCTTATTATGTTGATACTCATTGTTATCATTAATATTTTATTGTTACTTTGTTATTTTTTTTATTCATTATGATTTTAATTTTTAATTTTTAAAATTCTCTCTTTTTAATATTTTTAAACAAAACTCTTGGAGCTTTTTGCCACTAAACCCCGGCAAAACCTAAGTCTTGCCTACTGCTTTGCTCCCGCTTTCGCTTTTCACAACATTAGTTACTGGTAAAATCACTGAAAGAACGTGAGAATACTCCATTGCATTATCACTTCAAAGAATTTTAATGGGCAAATTAAACTGTGTATTGCAACACAGAACATGAAAAATAGAGAATAATATATAAATTTCTCATTAAATTGAGTCATGTAACTCTTGAAATCAGCCACAAAGGTTACAAAATATTTAAAAATTAAAACCAAAATTTGAAGTTACACAACAATCACCCTAAAAATCTGAATGGACTAACATGAAAGGATTGAATATGGCTAGGAATAAAGAAAACCTGATGATGGTTAGCAGAATGACATGACTTACATTCTAGTGACTCCAAGTGTGCAAAGAAACAACTAACTTTTTCAAGTTGTCTCATGACATATGTGTAAGACAACAATATCTCTGCAGTAAAGAAATGGTTACCTTGCACAACACTGACTGTAAGGAACAAAAATAATTTAGACTCTTGAATTTATACGCTTCACCAATCTTCTTTTCTTCAATTCTTGTCTAATCACAAAATTAGAACAAAAGTCAACTGAGCATCACCGGTTTTTAGTATGTTACTAACATAAATGAGATTAAAGGGAAAACTTGGAACATAGAGAAATAAAGAGACAAAGGAAGTAGGCTTGCAACACCTTGTTTGGGTGAAAAATAATTTAAAAATGCACAAGCCTATTATTCCTATACTAGCAACAAATGAAAAATCTTTATTTCCATAAAACAAGAAATATTGCGAGATTGCGTTTGTAGGTGGCTAGGGGAGCATTTTTCTTATGAAATAGGTTTGCTCCTATTGGATCTCGTGAAATGAATC
The DNA here is from genome assembly GCA_038442645.1 of Agave tequilana. NCBI lineage: Eukaryota > Viridiplantae > Streptophyta > Magnoliopsida > Asparagales > Asparagaceae > Agave > Agave tequilana. The sequence continues at coordinate 10,962 of JAVJIF010015831.1, forward strand.
CAATCCTGTGTGAATCAAATAGTGGTTTCTTGGATGATAATTTATTTCTCCAAGTGGAGCACAAGAGAATCAAATGGAAAATGAGGAAATGCACATGAGCTACTGAGAACTCCCTGCAATCATTTTATTTGGTGCTTGTTAGTGAAAGTGAGATATGATTAAAGCCATTCTCATCATTGTGCTCACCTTTAGCCCCATCTATTGTCACAAATATTATGCTCAACTAGTTTAGTGACGGCCAAATGCAAGGTGACTTTAATCCTAAACAATTTAATGCTGGTTCATTTGCTACATGTGAAGAAGTTACAACCATGCATACCCTTGTGTGCTTGGCAACCCCTGCTAGTCTAACCACTTTCATATTTCTCTCCAACCCCTGCTAGGCTAACCACTTACATATTTCTCTCCACTCCAATGTTCTCTTGGTCAACTCTATAGCCATGTTTGTTACTAGCTCTAACAATCTCCCCCACTAATTCCTACATTATCTCCACTAATACCCCACATTCCACTAACTACCACTTGACTATCCTTGCTAATATTCAACAACCCAACCACCCATTTGTCCACGTTACTAGCAGCCATTACCACATACTTGCCTATATAAACACTTAAGTTCATATTAGTTCATATTAGTTTGGGGACTGGCAACGCCACTCTCCCTCACACACTACAAAATCATCCATTGCCTATTTCTTTTTCCAATGAAAAATGCACAAAGCTGATTCAACTAATTTTTACACCCAAACTTTATCCTTTCGACAACTCATTCTTACTCCTAAACACTGAAAATCCATATATTCTTCCCTCATTCTTTCTCTTGGACCACCCATCAAAGAAATACAAAAGCAAGAAGCAACATAAGCCAGAGAAAAAAGAGGAAAGGAGAAGCTCCCAACGACTTAAGCTCCATCAATCATAATTCAGCTCCTACCAGCGCCCGCCCCGCTATCAACTTCAAATTCGATATCAAATTCATTATCGATCTCTCTCTAATCCCTATCACAAAATGGGCATTAAAGCTCCATTTACACCAAATGTATATTAACACCTTCTTAAAAACAATGATTAACTCTCTCTTAGATAAATGAAAATGGGTATTAGCACCCTATTGCAAACGAGAATTAACCCTCGAATAAATGAAGACGGGTATTAACACCCTATGAACGAGGATTAACCCTCTCTTAAATCAATGAATACAGTTATTAACACCTTGTTATTAACGAGGATTAACACTCTTAAAAATCAATGAAAACGGGTATTAACATCCTGCTATAGACGAGTTAACCCACTTTTAAATCAATGAAAACAAACATTAATGTGCTATTATAAAGAGGATTAACTCTATGTTAGATTGATTTTAAAAGTAATAATAATATGGAAGGAAAAAAACCAAATGAAAAGAAAGAAATTATTAATTACTCCTCTGTCTACTCTCTAGTCGACGATCTCTTGTTGGAACTAAGAACTCAAGGAACAAAAAGATCAAATTGCAATATCTTCTAGCCAAGATTAGCAATTCATAAAAGATAATCAAAAAGTATTCTCTCCTGGCCTCTTTTTATATACTTACAAATTTGTTAATGTTCCATATCTTATCCAATTACTCAGTTAAAGATCCAACCAGTTAAGATTTCCTAATCATATTTAAAGTGGCAATTTAGGGACAAGATTAAAAGGATTGGATCTTGAGTCGCGTCCAAAGCCGCGTTTAAGAGAGTGCATGTACCAAATTAATCACAATCATAACTAACAAGGTTGCATAGGACCGAACCAAGAGTGCACTCAATCCACATATTATGTCAAAACCCAAACAATAATGTTTCCTTTTTGCATGGCACATGCACACATGGATATTCAAGTTATTATCACATATCAAGCTTTGCATGAATTGCACATGCATAGGCCATTATAATAATATCAATCAGGAGTTTTGTCAACTTGTTCGGGCACCTCTATTTGTTGTTATTGCCTCAACTTGTCTTTGTCATTGCATCAAACTGTTTCGATCCTGTCGAGTATGATCTAGTTAGATTCGTTTTCACAAACAAGAGATAATTCCAAAAATAAAAACTCTTCAATGCATCTAGAGCTTATTCTAGATCTGTATTCATAGGCTAATTCAAATCCCAAAATAAAAAGAGACAGAGATTAATTAAATGTATGGTTTTGAATGAAGACATAGTTTGCAAGTTTTGTGCATTTTTGAATTACCAAAACATTAAAATGCCACCAATAAAATCATATTTTATAGCTTGGGCCAAGCTATATCCCAAGCCTAATTTCACACGCACACAAAGATTTGGAACCAAAAAAAAAAAAAAAATTTAGCTGCAACATGATTAAAATACAAGCTCAAATGTATTTCAAAGTCATAATGTGTGTGGCAAACTGACAACAAAGGCAATTCATTACATCAGATAAAAAGTGTTTGAAGTCCATAGCTAAACTGGAAGACTACCAAAAGTCACAAATTAAATTTGTCAAGGAAGCTGAATTTAAATCCTATATGTCAAAATTGATTTTCTGCGGTAAACTCTCAAATAAACTCAAATTTCCTAAAATTTCAAAAACAACCAACATGTCACTAAATTCAATTTTATAAAAAAAAAATCAAATTCAACCATCATGTCATTAAACTGAATTCTATCAAAATAACATAAAAAACCACTACTCACTAAACTAGATGCAAAAAAACCAAAATCAACCTTCACATTATTAAACTGAATTCTATTGAAAATTTCTAATGTCGACCATCACATCACTAAACTGAATGCTATTAGGGGAAAAAAAAATACTAAAATAGGCCACCACATCACTAAACTGGACACCAATTCAAAATTGACCATCATGTCACTAAACTAAAACTCTCCAAATTGACCGTCACGTTATTAAACTGAACCCAAACTTAAAATCGATAACTATGTCATTGAGCTAGACCCAAATCTAAAGTCGACAACTATGTCTGACACTAATTTCATTATTGTGGTCAATTGCATGTCCGACCATTATGCTAATAAAGTGAAACCTTTCTATTTTCAAACTCAAAATTACCATCTGATAAGGAAGTCCTCTCTATTAGAAAATACCATGGTTCAAAATATCGGTCAATTTTGATACGAATCAAACGTACAAAATGGTACTAGTCAGATTACCGTATAATCGCTGATACAAATATGATATTGGCTCATATAGGCCTCTTGGCCGATAAGCTGATACGATGCCGATAACGAGGCCGATATGAGCCAAATTTGCAGCAACTTCTTCCCCAATCGCCAATCAGAGAGAGGGAGAGAGGGCATGAGGAGAGAGGGATCAGGGGGCAAGGAAAGAGATCGCCAAGAGAGGGGGTGCAGGGAGAGATTATGGAGAGAAATCAAGAAGAGAGTTCAGAGAGAGATCGGAGAGAGAGATAAGGGGAGAGAGAGATTAGAGAGTAGGGTGCGTGGGGAGAGAGAGAGAGAGGACGTGGATACATATAGTAATAGCTAATTATTATTTTAGTTGATAAGTTAAGATGATCACTGACTGTATATAAACCCATTAACCCATTTGGTCCGTTAATGCAAGTGGTTTAGTCAAAAGTCAAGTTAGATTACTCTCTTAGTGGATTATGCCCAATTATTGTACATGCTAATTTAATTAAATTTGTAGTTAATTTGGCAATTCATTGAAATTTTCATAATTAAATTGGATTCATAAATTAGTTTGTTAGAGAATTTAACGAATTAATTATCTAATTTGTTGGTTAGAAAAAATGATTATTTTATTGTTAGAATAAGTACAGTAAATTAACTATCTAATAAAATAATTATTTAATCTGTTTGTTAGCATTTAGCAAAAACATAAAGCATAGGTTTATTAGAAAAAAATCATTATCTAATTAGTTTATTCACTTTTTCATGTAAATACTCTATGTATATATGTTTTATCTTCTTTGCACCAACTGATGTGTTTTATAAACTTTGCCAATCTGTGATCAAATTCCTTCAATTATTCTTAAAAATATGTCAAAATGATACTAATAATCCAAACAAATTTTAAATATTTTGAATTTTTTTTATCGAAAACCGATATCATCGAGACGATATGGTTGATATAATCGATTCCAACACTTAAAATTGTCGGCCCATTCCAATTTTGAGATTTCAAACTATGAAAATACATCAAAAGAATCCAATTTCTGATATGAAAGTCCTCTCATTAAAAACATCAAATTGTTCTTTTTTTAACATTAACATCAAATTGTTTTTGTCGTAGGAAGGTCCTCTTTCAAACAGAAAAGTCTTTGCCATGTCAAGATCCCAAATTCTTTTTTTGATAAGAAAGTTCTTTCCCTATCATAGAAATCCTGTTCCATATTGAAAATGCCAAATTGTTTTGTCTTTTTAGCCTTATACCAAAACTTACCACTTCATTCCAAAGATCACTTAAAATCAAGGCTTCATTTCAAATATTCAATTTAACTTATTCATATCAAACTACATAACCCCTTAATCTGAGGTACTTTTGGATTAGTCCAAAGGATAATTGACTATAGATTCTTGAGTCTATTGGAGATGTCAAACCCCATAAATAATAAGCATCTATTTTAGTAGAGAGAATCTTAGGGACATACCCAGTAGTCAATTTCTATCTTTATCATATCCATTCTAAAGGGTAGATCTTTTAGCGTGCGATTTGTGACCATGTACACCTGCACCACTCATTTTAGTGAATGAATTGTCTGCCAAAATAACAAAAGTAAGAGAATTAGAATATTGAATGGTTTTGAAAACAAGTTGTGTTTACCTGCAATATAGTTCATGGCTGCATAGTTTTTTTCAAGATTGAGAAGCAAAACTAGTGGATGAGAGGCTTGCAATAGGATATTTTGTTTTGACAAAGGAGATGCTTGTTGTACATCTTGGTATCAAGAAACTTAGAATACTCATCTGCCAATACCATCTTATTTTTTATTCTCCATGCTATGTAATCTTTGGATTAGCAACCCAAGGAGGCCTACCAACCAAATTCCGACACGTCTCACGAGTGTGATTCTCCATGCCATGATGACCACATTTTTGAAGTTGAGATCGACCACGACTTCCTATTCTACCACTACAGGTGTTTCAGTCTCGGTTGAATTTATCAACCACAGAAGTTTCAGCCTATGTCACCAGAGAGAACGCTGGACCCCTTGTGTTCCATGATTAGGAACATATGTTCTGAATTTTGGAACATTAGTGACTTAGAATGATTATTTCAATGTCCAGATCTTTAAACACATTTTAGACACAAGTTTTCAACACCTCTTCCATAAAGAATGTAGTTTTTTAATTCTCTCGTGATTAATGAAACTGGTGCAAAGAAGCAAAAAGTGAATACAAGTAATATTCTTTTTGGAGAGGAAATGAAAGAGGCACGGGAGAGATTATTTATTTGGGAAGAGCTAAAGCTATTCAAGTATTACAAAAATAAAGTTTGTTAGAAAGAGGAAAATGATAAATAGAAAATCTGTTTAACAAGGAGAGGTGTACTTTGGTTAAAATTCTATGATTAAACTAAAAAGCATATGCATAGAACAATAATATTCTTCTGTGGTATTATTAAATTCTTTCCAGTTCCAAAGATAATTGTATTTTGTTTTGACTACTAAGAAGCTTACCCCTGAAATACCATGTTCCTAGGGTGGTAATGTTCTACCTGTTTTTGTTCTACTTACCTAAACGATCTGCGTTCCTAGGTTACTTATGGAAATTTATTCTTCCATTCCAATGAGTGATCCCCATTTTCGTTCCATGTACCAAGGTTACTAGGAGTAAATCTCTCTGGTCTGTGTACCAAGGTTCATGCTTAAAGCCATTTGAGATTTATTTGCTATGTCATTTGCTAATATTTAAATGAAGAAAATTTATTACATGTTAATATTTGAGCTTCGTTGGAATCGACTTAAGCGATTTGATAACTTGGGTACCATCCACTATTTTCTTTGCTTCTGCATTTTTTGAACATCTGCAGAAATAAGCATAAGAACATTCACTACCTCTTGTACTCACTGCAAGTCTTCAAAGTATTCAGTAACTGATCTCCCTTTCTAGTTTACTTGTAGAAACATTGAGATAAATAATACATCTGATTGAGTTTGCTCGAGTGGAGCAACCGAACATCCTAGATTTGTTTATAGGTATCTAGATGAGTACATAGGTCAACAATCTGCGATTCAATAAGAATTCTATAGTAACAAAACAATCTGTGCATCTTCCTTTATCCAAGTGTCTCGCTTCTTCGCATCATCATCAGTGGTGGTCGGTGCATTCTGTGTAATGTGGATCTACTTCTCTAGAGCATTGAGATAAACTTTGACTAATTTGAAACACTGCGAATAATGACTTCAATTCAACTCATGAGTAGTAATTTGAGGAAAATCTTAAATCCCTTCAACACATGCTAAGTCTCCATAACTACAACTTAGGACACTAAAGACCCACCTACCAAATGCACCAACACACTACTAAGCATTATCAACTTTCACCGTATCACCATACTACTACATCAACTAGAAGCTCATGCACTATAAATTGTAATGCATCCATTTTTTTTTTTTGATTTTTGTTTTTTTAGCTTTGCAATGAAGGATCAAAGATCAAAGAGAGGAGAATTAGAAGACTGCATCAATGACCTCATCAATACAGTTCAAAGAGCAAAGAGGTGGATACTGCCGAGAAAGCAAGGTTGATGGCATAATATTGACGCATGGCAAAGAGACAGGGAGGGTGACTTGGTGATGTGGTTGTCACAAAGTCATTGGCAATTTGGTTGCATGGGTATGTTGAGAGAGAAATTGGATGAGTAGGTGAGAATAGATATGATGATTGGCATTGTCAAGATGAGATATGAGATCACAGTTGTCGTTGATCTTGTCGTGAATAGGAACAATGAACGATAAGGCAGGGCGTGGATGAAAAATTGAAGGCAGGTCGATGATGAAAAATTGAAGGCAGGCTGCGGATGACCTAAGGCTTTGATACAATGAAAGTTGTTTTCCCCCAAGCCTAGAGAGGGTATATATATATATATATATATATATATATATATATATATATATATATATATATATATATATATATATATATATATATATGATTGTGGCAGTTTTACACAACCAACTTACATCATTACATATTACATCTAAAAGTTGTGAGAAGAAATTGTAGAGTAGCATGAAAGTGTATGTGCAGAAAAAATAACTAACTTAAACCAAAAGAAAATTTTTTTTCTAGTTTATATGAGTTTCTTAAATAATAATATTCTTAGCAAATTATAATTTTCACACTGATTGTCATGATTGTTACTAGAAAATGGCACTTCCTTGAATGCTATCAGACTACTTCTCTGATATTTTTTTATTACTTTTCTTTTTCTTTTTGGTTATTCTGTTTCCTACTATTTCCCCCCCTGATTCTTACTAATGCAGGACGTCAGTGGAGGACATAAAAAGTCTAAGATTAATCACAGCCATTAAGACCCCATACTTGCCTGATGGGAGATTTGACATTGAAGCCTATGACTCGCTGATGAACATGCAGATTGCTAATGGTGTTGAAGGAGTGATAGTAGGAGGTACGACTGGTGAAGGCCACTTAATGAGTTGGGACGAACACATCATGCTTATTGGTCACACAGTAAACTGCTTTGGCACATCAGTCAAAGTGATAGGAAATGTCGGAAGCAACTCAACAAGAGAAGCAATCCATGCAACTGAACAGGGTTTTGCTGTGGGCATGCATGCAGCCCTTCATATCAATCCTTATTATGGCAAAACTTCCATGGAAGGGCTGGTCTCACATTTTGGAAGCGTCCTTTCTATGGGTCCAACAATCATATACAATGTGCCCCAGAGGACTGGACAAGATATTCCTCCTCCTGTAATTCAAGCAATTTCACAGAATCATTACTTTGCTGGTGTCAAGGAATGCATGGGAAATGAGCGGATTAAAGGGTATATTGATAGAGGAATTATGATATGGAGTGGTAATGATGACCAGTGTCATGATGCTAGATGGGTTTTTGGGGCTACTGGTGTTATATCTGTTGCTAGTAACCTTGTGCCAGGTTTGATGCATGATCTCATGTTTCAGGGTTTGAATCCTTCACTAAATTCCAAACTGATGGCACTTTTTGAATGGTTGTTCTGCGAGCCAAATCCAATTGGTCTTGACACTGCTTTGGCTCAGTTAGGAGTTGTAAGGCCTATTTTTAGGTTGCCTTATTTTCCTCTTCCTCTTGAAAAGAGGGAGGAGTTTGTCAGTTTAGTGAAGGCTATAGGAAGGGAGTATTTTGTGGGCACCAAAGATGTACGGGTTCTTGACGATGATGACTTTATCCTGCTCAGCCGTTATTAGCTCGTCAACAGCTTTAAGGTAGTTTTCAGTAGGTGTGGAATTTACTGGCAGTTTTGCATGATAATTATCAAAGGAAAAGAATGGGCCTATGTCAACTAGACGTGATCTTGTTTTTCAAAATTATTTGGCGTCTGTTAGCCAGAATCATTTTTCTGTCAGTTCAGCAGCAAATAGTGACAAAACAGACCAAGTAAAAATTATGGCCCCAAGATAAATAGCACTCAGTTCTGGAAGTGAGTTATTGACACTGTTACACCCTAGAGGAGAAATATTGGAGGCATCTGATCAAAGGGTATGCAGTTCTCTTGCAAATTCTTTTAAAAACATCTTTTGAAGTTTCTGGTAGTAAACTACTACTGTTGTCTAATCACTACAGCTTCATTTAGTGGCAGTGCTGCAAAGAATATTTTAAGATGTGAGTTGTATTCAGATGAATAATGCTCAGATGTGCCATGAACTTGTGTTTCAGATATGAAAGGTGAGGTTGTCGTTCCTTCATAATACTAACTTTTATGAAGCAGACCTGCTGTTATTAGATCTAATCCTCCACGAAAACTAAAATATTTAATTCGTTGCGAAGTGAAGAATCTTATCAGGGCTTGACATGCTAAATTCAGTCAGCAGCCTGTGTGGGTCAAGATTATTTTCAATTAGCCTGACGTGCAATTTATTTTATTTATTTATTTTTTGCAGTCGTATATAAAGAACGCATAGAAGCTCCTATACTTTTTCGCATAATACATAAAAGTTTGCTGCGTGAAGCTTGTCCATGCACTTTAGGTGTTTATACCTTAATTTTGTTTGGTACTAATTGAAGAAGATCACTTTCCTCAAAACAATTATTATTTAAAGAAGCTTGAACAGCTAATCTTTCAATAATTTAGTGATGCTTTTGGGATAGGGAATGTGTGAACATTTTAGCATTGCTTCCTCATCTTTCATCGACATGTCCTGATCTAAGTCCTTTTAACCATCACTCCTCTCAAATCATCGAGTGTGACATACACTAAGCAAACCGATGCAATCAGTGCTGGAGTTAGAAATAAACATACTCTCCTATTTGTTAAGTTTTATAGTCTGAATCTATTTTCAGGTCTTATAGTTACTGCATTGCCTTTAGTGAATTTCTGTAACGGGTCTGTTTGGATTTAAGGAATTGGTGTGAAGTGAGGAAGTAGGAAGTAAGATTTATTTCCTTTAGGAAAAAGGGAAATGAGTAGTAAGTTTTCTGGTGTTTGGATGGTTGTTGGGAAGTGTGGTTTGGAAAATGTTTTGTCGTTTCCGGTGTTTGGATGGTAATGAAAAGTGGAAATGGAAAAGTTGACCACAAAGTTGACCGCAAAATAATATTAAAATAAAAATTAATTAAGAAAAATAAAAAATAGATTGTAATTAGGATGCAAGTGAGATTTGCATGACCAAAAAATTAACTGTTTTATGCTATAACTTATTATAAATGAGATTTACATGACCACAAAATTAACTGTAGCACTCTGGAAGTGAGAAAATGGTTGTGTAAAAGAGAGATGAAAAAGGGAAAAGGGGGTTTTCTTATTTTCCTTTTCCGGTGTTTGGATAGATAGGGAAATGAGCAATTATACTTCCCCACTTCCTCACTTCACTCCGATTCCTTACATCCAAACACGCCCAACATGGATTGAGAAAAGAAGTAATGATGTTAACAGGACATGATGATTACATTTGGGTTATTTGTGGGCTTTTCATTTCTTCTATTGTACTTTAGTTACCTACTGTTCTATGGTTTGTAAAATACCATAAAGAGAATATTGAGATGATTATACAAGGTGCTTTGATGATTGTCACAGTTGAATGTATCAGATAGTTATGCAGTGAGATACTATATTATGGATGTTTCAAAAGTTAGGATGTTGAGCTATATGCTCATTTTTTTTTTTACATGGGGTCAAAATCAAGTTCACAAGTGAATACATAAAATCTAGCCTCTTAGTGAGATATGTGCTTTGTGCAGTGTGAATGATCTTATTTTTAACACTTGTGCTTCCCTCCCTCTTTTTACCCTTTCTATTCCTTAACCAACCAAGCTCATATGATGGGATCTGGCGCATTAGTGTTGGTATTGTCGCACCCGGGCTCCCCTCAGTTGGTCTTTTTGGCTCTCTCTCTCTTTCTTTCTCAGACGTCGTTGCCTACTTGTTTGCTTTGCTGTGGGGGGATCACAGAAAGTTGCAGGAGCTTTAAACTTTAAACAAAGGTATTTAACATGCTTTCCCTATTAGTGGTCGTTTTTGTATTGCTAGCTGCTTCTCTCATATCAGTTCATATTTACTTGGGAAGGGAACATGGTAATTGATATCAAGGTTCTAAATATCATATATCGGGTTCATATTGGTGGGACATTTTCATATCGGATATCAGATATCGGGCGATTTATTGGGAATATGTGATCATATCGGATATACATATTTGACATTTTATATATATAACTATTGATAACTTAAAAATAATTATTTAGTTCTATATGTTATCTGTTGAATAAATATGTGATAACATGCAGGCAAAGCATTCAAGTATAAGCGATTTATGCACAATTTAATACAATAAAATTAGAAATTTGCAAAATCAATTCTAAGTATAATTTCAACCAACTCATAATTATAATTTTATATAGCATGAATCATGAAAAGCTTATTACTTATATGCAACTTAATGAATGAAATAAAGAATAAAAATATGAAACCCTTACTCTCTAAATTTAAGTCCTTGAGTAAGAGATTTGTGAAAAGCAAAAGATATGCATAAGAACAAAAAAAAGCACATATAACTGCGATATATAAACAAATCAAAATAAAAAACGTTACCCATTCCAATTCTCAACCTATTTTAAACCGTATAAATAAAGTGATAAACAACATGCGTAAATACTAAAATTAAATAATATCATAAACTATAGATATTTAGTAATCATTCCCAAGTCTCAAGTTTTTAATAATAGCATAAATAGCTCAAGAATTAGGCTCGATTTGGTTTGCTAAGAAAGAAATCAAAGGAAAAAAAGTGCAATATCGGTTGATATCGGGCTGATGTCGGGCCAACATTTTTCATTGAGTCATATAGGAATGAGTCAAAACCGATATATTGACCAATATTTAGAACCTTGATTACATTGGTAAAATTTGGGGATCCTTGTGCATATATGATCAGATTAACTTTTAAAACCCACTGTTACACGGAGAGGAGTGCAACTAGAGTGGTATGTTAATTCTTTTTAATTTTTATGTTGGATAATTCTCACTTCAGACTTATAACAGGGAGAAGTACCTGTACTTCTACCATATGCAGTTGCTGTACCAACACTTTTCAATTTTGTGGTGTATTTAGCTGAGTCAGGTTTCTTTGAAGAACCTAAAAGTGGTGGGACATGGAGACACACAGATCACACATAGGCACACACATACACACACATTCAGACTCAATGAGTAGGAACATCAAGTTGAAAGTCTCCTATGTTCAATTTAATCTAATTTGTTTAAAGAGTTTCGAAATAAAAAAAAATCAAGTGTCTTAAAGTTTTTTCCCAATGCAATGCATCAAATGCGCACCAAAATAGACATATTTCTAATAATATAATAACATGCAATGAATGTGTACGACATTGTAAAAGAAATGGCTCTTTGCTCCCTAACTTTCTATAGAGAACCTCAAATGTATCTCACTTTTTATATCAAAACCTATATGAAAGTATCATAGTTTTATACAATCAATATTTTGACCGCATTGTTTTACTTAAGAACATCAAACACGATATGTAAATAATCACCTCAAACATGAAATGTGAATAAAGCACTGTATCACAAAGGTAGCTCTCTATGGATCCCCATTGACCAATTATTACATGAATAGCTGAGGAGTCAATAAATACTGCATTTAACATTTGTTTAAGACTCATGTAATATGTGTTTTTTTTTTCTCTTTTTCCTTTTTGCCTTGTCTCATATTCAAGTATGAAAAATGGATTGGATCTCCTTTATTCCTTTTTCTTATTCCAAAGAATTTACCCTGTAGCTCAGCCCAGCTAAGTGAATCAGCCATAACGTTACCTCGTGCATTAAATTATATATATATATATATATATATATATATATATATATATATATATATATATATATATATATATATATATATATATAGATAGAGAGAGAGAGAGAGAGAGAGAGAGAGAGAGAGAGAGAGACTTGTGTCATTCTGGAAGGATTCGAGCCTCAATCCTTTCCACTCAAATGCAAAACATTCGAATACAAGATCTATTCCGTTGAAGTTGATCTATATTATTTAGAGTATTTATAAACCAAAAATCAAGTATTTTATGTACTTTTTGCCAATGCATCAAGCGGCGCAAAATGGACGGCCGAAAGTAGTGAGTTGGTTAGATTTATGTCTTTTGACATACAAATTCTTGCTCCGGCCATTTGATTATGATCTAAACATTTAAAAACCCCTGCAAACTAATTTTTGTTAGGTTTTAAATGTTTTATACCGTTAAAACTAACCACCTCACTATTTAAGCCGTCCGTTTTTCTCCTATTTGGTGCATGAGCAAAAATATTTAAAATACCAGAATGACACAAGTCTATCTCTCTCTCTCCCCCTCTGTCTCTCTCTCTCTCTCTCTCTATATATATATATTCCAAAAGGATTTGAGCCAAATCCTTCCAACTCAAATACAACCTTCCGACATTCGAATACAAGATTCACTATGTTGAAGTTGATCTATGTTATTGCAAGTAACTATAAACTAAAAATCAAGTGTTTTAAATACTTTTTACCCATGCATCAAGCAGTGAAAAGAGGACCGGCCTAAATAGTGAGTTGGTTAGTTTTGAAAGTGCTCTGATGCCAATTGTAAATCACCTAGAGGGGGGGGGGGGGGTGAATAGGTGATAACGCTAATCTAGAAACTAAATGCGCTAAATGCGGAAGCTAATGCAAATTTTGCAACACACTTAATACAACTCACAAGTGTAGCCGAATTTCCCGTGAAGGGCTCTGAACTAACTCCTCTTGATTCCCCTTGAATGGGTTGAGGTGCTATGTGAAGCTCTTGTGCTTAAGTATAAGTGAGGCACACACAAACAACCAAGCATACACAAGATATAGCAATATGAAATATGCAAGGTACAATGCAAGCAATGTATGATATGAATAATGAATGATGCTTTGCACAAATAAAAGAGAGAGAGAGTTAGAGAGACAAGTGGATCAAACGCTAACAACAAGATATGTTTTGAGGTTCGAGCCCCTAGCTCTACATCCCTGCCTTCACCACCGTGAAGGATTTCTAATCCACTATACTCCCACCGAGGGAACCTCTACCGAAGAGGATTTGTTACAACAAGGGAGTACCGAACTCCTCTCTCAAACACCGCCTCACAACCGAGGGGTAGGCCCGTAGCCAATACAACAACAACCAACACCTCTACCGAAGAGGGTTTACAAACCAAACTCCACCTCTCATTAGAGGGAGCAAACCAACCAACTCAACCTCTACCAAAGAGGGAGCAAACCAATCACCCGATCAACCTCTACCAAAGAGGGATACAACAAAAGCAAGGGTGTACAACTTGGAGGCTCAATCAACCTCAAACAATCTCTTTTTCTTTTCTCTTTTCCACAAAAACAAGATCCTAATAGAATAGGATAGAAGATAAGCTCAAGTGTGAAAAACTAGGTATTTGGAAAACAAAAACTCAAAGAAATAATCTTGGGAAAACTCTTGAAGATAATGGAAATGAAGAACAAATACAAATCTCCCAAAATACTCTTTTCTTTGATTTTTTCAAAAACCTAAAACAAATAAGATTGGAAGCTTAAAGCCCAAAAACACTTTTGAAACTTGTTTAAAACACTTGTATATCAGAGAAATTTTGGCTCTTAAAATCTTGGATAAAATCATGAAGAGATGGGGTATTTATAGCCCCAAAACAAAACTAGCCGTTAGGCTGATCTGGCAGCCTGACAGGCTACCGGTCGGCCGGCCCGGCCGACCGCCAACGGTCAGAAATGTGACCGTTGGGGCAACCCGGTCGACCGCCCGGTCGACCCAAAGAAACAGAGAGCACTGCTCTCAGATCCGGTCGGCCGCCCGGCCGACCGTCCCTGTGTCTGCCAAACGTGCACAGGCTTGTGCACGTCGGTCGACCGGCCCTTGGTGCGGTCGATCCGTGCGGTCGGCCGACCTGGCCTGTCAGCCACAAAACTGGGACAGAAACACATATTAAAAATATTTTTAAAAATCTTTTATTTCTTGTAAAAATACCCAAAAATAGTTTTATCGTTTTGCATTGATATATAAACATGTGATAAAAAGTTTGGCCCAAATATCAAGCATATGAAACTATTTTTGTGTCTTAACATTTTTACCAAAAACTAAAACATGTATTTTATCAAACATGGATTTTTCTATACATGAATAGGAAAGTCAAAATAAGTTTGTATAGGAAGTTTAAGCATGCATGTATAAGTAGAATACATCTATTATACATATAAACCATTTAAACTTGTTTTGATCAATCTATTCATGAAAACAAATATCGGTTAAACTAAAAAACTGAAAAACCAATATCCAAACATAAAACTTGTGTGTGTTGTGCACTTGAGCATATCAACTATTCTAAGCTTTACAAATGGATCTAAACACACTAAACTAGGATACCTAAGTTTTCTTGACGATCTTCATCTTCAAGTCGACTTGATCCCAAACCGTGATCCAACGAGCAAGGCTATGTATGATCTTGACGCTCGGGCTCTTGAATCACCAAGTGAAGGCTTCCAAACTCCTCTTTTTGAAGCAATCACCAACTAATATCTTGATCAATGATCTGTAACTAAAATCACAAGATAATTAGTAAACATAACTGCATGAGTTAATCATCATCAAAACTAGGGTGGAAGGCCTTTGGGCCAACAATCTCCCCCTTTTTGATGATGACAAAACTCATGGAGTTATATATGCATGGATTAAAGTTAAGCTTCAAAGAAGCTCCCCCTTAACTCATGCATAAACAAATAAACATAATGAATATGCAATGAAGGCTCTTAAACATGAATGCATGGATATGCATAGACAATAAAAGGTTCTACATACCAATGAAATATTCAAAAACAAAACATGCTCTAGATACCAATTAAAATTAAACTAAATTAAACTTAATAATTAAACTTAATATATGCAAAACATAAACATGTATATATAAAACTCAATCAAACTCAAAATCTTTCTCCTCCTTTTTGTCAATCATCAACAAAGGGGTAAACAATCAAAACAAAACAAAATCTTCTCACCCTTTTTAATACAAAGAATCAATCATCAATAAAGGGTAAAAGCAAAACTAAATCAATAAAATTTTCTCCCCCTTTTTGTCTAAAACAAAAACAAAACCAATTAGGGGTGACAATCAATTAAGGTACCAATTGAAAATATGTCAAAGAATAGCATCTTGATACCAATTGAAAGGAAACATAATAAATTTTGAATGTCTAAACAAAAATTTTGATACCAATTGTAAATATTTTTCATTTTGAACATATGATACCAAATTTGAATTTTCAATCATAAAGTATGGGAGTGGAAAATAAATACCAATTGAAAGATGAAATACGACTTTTCTCCCCCTTTATGAAATACCAACTAAAAAAATGCGTAGGCTTGATACCAATTTAAAATAATCAATTAAGACAAAATAGAAGCTCAAGCTTAGCATAAACACAAATATATATATATGTATGAAAAATAGATACCAATTGAAATTGATATTCTAGGAATTGAAAGCATACATACATACAAACATATATGAGTATATAAGAAATGTCAAGATTGATACCAATTGAAAGAGTCCAATGATACCAATTGAAACAACAATAATTATCAAGTGTATACATCATATTATCTACCACCCAATCATGGTTCAAGTTTTAAATGATTTTCATTTTAAAGCATACATGAACATGATCTCCCATCCAACCTCCCATTGAAGGTAGGGGTTTTCAAAAATAGATTTGAAAGTAAGCTTTGTTGAAAAACTCTACCAAAATGAAGAATATCACAACTAGTTATAAGAAAAAGTTGTAAACTAGCACGAAATCCTTCAAGTAAGGAATAAAACAAAATTATTTTTCATAAACATGAAATCCACATGATATCAAACACTCAAGTCAATTAAGCATAAATATAACTCATGAAAACAAACACATGAGTAATCAATAAAAGTGAGTGTACAAATAAGATGTGAAGATCATAATCATGAAAGATGGACAATAAGCTCAATATTCCTTGAAACAAGAAAACATGAAAATCATCAAAACTATTTTAATCTTCAAGGTATATGTATGTCTTATACAAACTAAAGTATACATACATATCCAATCACAACGAGTCCACAAAGAAATATGCATGAAGGCACGTGGCTCAAAGGATGTATATGTATAACAATAATTTGGATAAAATAGACATATACATAAAGTTAAACAAAAACACATGGAAACATGAGAAAACAAATTTCATTTCAAGGTATATGTATGATTTGTCAACATAAAAAGTATACATACATATCCCTAAACACAATTGAGTCCATATGTATAGATTTACATGAAAAGCAAATGACTCAAGGGGTATACATGTATATCTTAAAGTTTGGCAAAATAGACATATACATGAAATGAAAAACTCATAAACATAAAACAAATTCAAAATAGGAATACAAGTTTAAAATGTATGGATCATCAAAACTAGACTATACTAGCACATCTAATGGGTTCAAATAAGCATTCAAGCTCAAATATATATAGATTTATTTGTGGCCCACTATATGTACAAGTATAAATCCCAGTCTTAATGAAAACTAACATTTAAACATGTAATCAACTCAAGAAGCATAAAAAACACGATAAAATCAACATGATAAACATAAACATGATTATTATGTAAATCTATATGTCATTAGAACTATGATGTACATGATAGCTAAACAATTACGAGAACACAAAATAATAATCCATTTTAAATATGGGTGTCTTAAAATAACTAAACATGTATATCACAAATCTAATAAGCATGGCATTTTCATAATGATCAATAAACATCAAAACATGCTATAAACATATGATATGAAAACCATGTAAACAATAAATAAGGAGTTAGGAATCGTTACCAAAACCTAGAAGATAACTTTTCTTGTCTCCAAAACATGGTGGTCATCTCCACCAAACCTCCCCTTGAAAGTGATGCATCCAATTGATTTCCATGAACCTCGGAACGCATCCACTCCAAGGTACCGCTACTCTCACGTCATGTGAGAGCCCACACCTACATCAAAAATACGAGGGGTGGTCTTTGGTACCCATATCTTATTGGGTCAATGGGGTTAGTACCTTCTCTAACCCAAACAAATTTATTTGCTAAATTTGAAGTATGTATTCTATCATAACAAAATTTAGTAAGGTGGCCCTTTCGTCCACAATGTGTACAAGTGTACACATGAGCATATAAAGTGTGATGGTGTCCGTGAGAAGCATGTGTATGCCGTGGAGGGTGTGCATGCATAATAGATGGAACTTGTTTCTTTCGAAACAAAGTTTCCAAACGTGTATGGCCCACAACACATTGGCTCAAGGTGGTGCCCAAACAATCAATATTCTTCTTTAAAATATTTATATCATTTTTAATCAAAGAAGAAGTGGAGCATGCAAGGGGTGATTTAGGTGAAACTACCCTAGCATGGCAAACATGAGAAACAATATCATTTTTCAAAGATTTATTTTTATTTAAACAAATTTCTAATTCTTTTGAAATAAAATCAATTTCTCTTTTTAAAGAATTATTTTCTTTTAAAATAAAATCAACTTTTGAAGACAAGTTTTCATTTTTCTTCAAAACATCATTGCAATCATTTTTATTTTTCAAAAATTCATTTTCTTTTAGAGTAAGGTCAAGTTGAGATTTTAATGAATCCCTCTCATTAGCAATCTCCTCTTTCTCTTGCAAAACAATATCAAGTCTAGCAATCAAATTTTTATTTTCATTATTAATGCCTAGACTTTTCTTTTTCAAAACATTATATTTCTCAATTAGTTTTTCACAAATAATAGATAGTTCTTCATTTAAAGCATGGGGATCAACAAAATCATTACATGAAGAACTAGCATCAAAACTATCTAGTTGAGATTCCGATTGTACCTCAAGGGAGTCATTCCCTTGGACCATGAAGCATTGTGAGTCGGATTCTCCACTAGATTCCTCCGGTTGGATTGGCAATTGAAGCTTGGAGGTGGTGATTGTCAACATATTTCACACTGCAAATGCGGAATCAAAGTTAGAAGCAAGCATAAGATATTCTTTATTTAATGTGCTTCTAATGGCCTCAAGGGCTTGTGCATTGGCCCCTATATGATTGCGATTACCAAGATAGCATTTCTTGGTGGCCGCAAGGAAAACATGTAAGCCTAGGGTTTGGAGGTATATGGACATCTTAGTCTTCCAAACAAGAATGTTGGAAGCATCATACATAGGTGGGGTCATGAAGTCCATGGTAAACTATATGAGTGTGCAAACAAGCAATTGCAAACAATAGATTAGCAAACAATGGATCTCACTCCTAGGATGTTAAGCCTAAGTATCAGGAGTGTTGGCTCTGATACCAATTGAAAGTGCTCTGATGCCAATTGTAAATCACCTAGAGCGGGGGAGGTGAATAGGTGATAATGCTAATCTAGAACTAAATGCGCTAAATGCGAAAGCTAATGCAAATTTTGCAACACACTTAATACAACTCACAAGTGTAGCCGAATTCCCTGTGAAGGGCTCTGGACTAAGTCCTCTTGATTCCCCTTGAATGGGTTGAGGTGCTATGTGAAGCTCTTGTGGTTAAGTATAAGTGAGGCACACACAAACAACCAAGCATACACAAGATATAGCAATATGAAATATGCAAGGTACAATGCAAGCAATGTATGATATGAATAATAAATGATGCTTTGCACAAATAAAAGAGAGAGAGAGAGAGTTAGAGAGACAAGTGGATCAAACGCTAACAACAAGATATGTTTCGAGGTTCGAGCCCCTATCTCTACATCCCCGCCTTCACCACCGTGAAGGATTTCTAATCCACTATACTCCCACCGAGGGAACCTCTACCGAAGAGGATTTGTTACAACAAGGGAGTACCGAACTCCTCTCTCAAACACCGCCTCACAACCGAGGGTAGGCCCGTAGCCAATACAACAACAACCAACACCTCTACCGAAGAGGGTTTACAAACCAAACTCCATCTCTCACTAGAGGGAGCAAACCAACCAACTCAACCTCTACCAAAGAGGGAGCAAACCAATCACCCGATCAACCTCTACCAAAGAGGGATACAACAAAAGCAAGGGTGTACAACTTGGAGGCTCAATCAACCTCAAACAATCTCTTTTTCTTTTCTCTTTTTCACAAAAACAAGATCCTAATAGAATAGGATAGAAGATAAGCTCAAGTGTGAAAAATTAGGTATTTGAAAAACAAAAACTCAAAGAAATAATCTTGGGAAAACTCTTGAAGATAATGGAAATGAAGAACAAACACAAATCTCCCAAAATACTCTTTTCTTTGATTTTTCCAAAAACCTAAAACAAATAAGATTGGAAGTTTAAAGCCCAAAAATACTTTTGAAAACTTGTTTAAAACACTTGTATATCAGAGAAATTTTGGCTCTTAAAATCTTGGATAAAACCATGAAGAGATGGGGTATTTATAGCCCCAAAATAAAACTAGCCGTTAGGCTGATCTGGCAGCCTGACAGGCTACCGGTCGGCTGGTCCGGCCGACCGCCAACGGTCAGAAATGTGACCGTTGGGGCAACCCGGTCGACCGCCCGGTCGACCCAAAGAAACAGAGAGCACTGCTCTCAGATCCGGTCGGCCGCCCGGCCGACCGTCCCTGTGTCTGCCAAACATGCACAGGCTTGTGCATGTCGGTCGACCGCAAGGGTCGACCGGCCCTTGATGCGGTCGACCCGTGCGGTCGGCCGACCTGGCCTGTCAGCCACAAAACTGGGACAGAAACACATGTTAAAAATATTTTTAAAAATCTTTTATCTCTTGTAAAAATACCCAAAAATAGTTTTATCATTTTGCATTGATATATAAACATGTGATAAAAAGTTTGGCTCAAATATCAAGCATATGAAACTATTTTTGTGTCTTAACATTTTTATCAAAAATCAAAACATGTATTTTATCAAACATGGATTTTTCTATACATGAATAGGAAAGTCAAAATAAGTTTGTATAGGAAGTTTAAGCATGCATGTATAACTAGAATACATCTATTATACATATAAACCATTTAAACTTGTTTTGATCAATCTATTCATGAAAACAAATATCGGTTAAACTAAAAAACCGAAAAACCAATATCCAAACATAAAACTTGTGTATGTTGTGCACTTGAGCATATCAACTATTCTAAGCTTTACAAATGAATCTAAACACACTAAATTAGGATACCTAAGTCTTCTTGACGATCTTCATCTTCAAGTCGACTTGATCCCAAACCGTGATCCAACGAGCAAGGCTATGTATGATCTTGACGCTCAGGCTCTTGAATCACCAAGTGAAGGCTTCCAAACTCCTCTTTTTGAAGCAATCACCAACTAATATCTTGATCAATGATCTGTAACTAAAATCACAAGATAATTAGTAAACATAACTGCATGAGTTAATCATCATCAAAACTAGGGTGGAAGGCCTTTGGGCCAACAAGTTTAACAGTTTAAAGTATTTGAAACCTAACAAAAATTAGTTTGTAGAGGTTTTTAAATGTTTAGATCATAATCAAATGACCGGATCGAGAATTTGTATGTCTAAAGACATCGATCTAACCAACTCACAATTTTCACCGTCTATTTTGCGCCCCTTGATGCATGGACAAAAAGTACTTAAAATACTTGATTTTTGGTTTGTAGATACTTTAAATAATATAGATCAACTTCAACGGAATAGATCTTGTATTCGAATGTTTTACATTTGAGTGGGAAGGATTCAGGCTCGAATCCTTTCGGAATGACACAAGTCTCTCTCTCTCTCTCTCTCTCTCTCTATATATATATATATATATATATATATATATATATATATATATATATATATATATATATATATATTTTTTAATGTACGAGGTAACGCTATGGCTGATTCACTTAGCTTGGCATGAGCTATAGGGTAAGTTCTTTGGAATAAGAAAAAGGAGTAAAGGAGATCCTATCCCGGGCCGGCTCATTTTGGACGGACGGGGCGTGCGCGGCCCGGCTTGACCCGGCCCGCCTTTTGGCCCGCCATTCCCGGGCCGGGCCGGAGCCCAGTTGACATCCCTAACACTGGCAACCTTGTTATCTTATTTTGTTAAACATCGTGTTTCTCCAGGATAGTGAAGTTGTTCCAGAGGGCATTGACTTGTTGCTTCCAATTCAGTCAGGCCTCATATTCTTGATCAAGGTTGTAGTGCATATCCTGCATATGTTTGTTCAGCTATAATCTCTAAATTATATGCCAATTATGCAGTGTCATTTGTCTGAGTTTGGTCCTTGTAAAATCTGCATTGCCTCTCCAGACGTCTTAATATTTGAATAATGTTTATCCCTTTTTTCTTTAGGTGTACAGTACTTTTCTCATGATCGTTGTGGTACTAATTTCAGTTTACATGTAAATTATCTTTCGCCCTTAGATATCAAGTCAATTTCCTAGCAAGAAAGCAGTCTCCATGGTTGACAAACCTGAAAATTCATATCAACTCTTATATATTATCATTGGTTTTTGAATTGAATCGCGAGTTGTTTTATGTCATAACCCTTCTTGACATCTCTTGGTTTATGCTTTTTACTATAGATTTATGAGATAAAAACCGTATCCCAAGTATATTCACGGGAAAGTTTTCTAATATCTGCAAAATAATTGAGTAACAAACAGTGTGCAATTCGAAAGAATTAATATAGGAACAAAAGGTAATTTGTATCTTAATTTTGCTTCTCTAAATAGTCAATGTTTTCCTTCTTTTATCCTGCAATACTGTAGCTGTCATCACAATTGCTTTCATCCGTGCCACTGCCAGCTCCACAATCACCATTGCAATCCTCAACACTTTCAGCGGAAGCCATCATTACCCTTTCCTCTGTTGTCAAACGTAAAATCATTTCTTGATATCATGATTTCTCCATGCAATCATGCATGAGAATATCTCCATGCAATCATGCAGTCTTACATGAAATTAGACATCGCTGAGAGTTTATCAAGGGAGGTTTCTTCCATGCCTGAGAAGTCCCAATGTCCTGAAAACTAAAGTTTAAATGGATTTTACTGCTAGTTGGTTGTTTTGATTGGAAACTAACTTGTCTTGTGATGAGACCATTGGGGCCATCATCATGTCACATGGATTTCACTGCACATTAGATTTCGAGTCCAAAGGCATGATGATGCAGTACTGAATGCAATGAATATAATCCACTAGTACTGTTACTAGTGATGAGTTGAAGAAATCTGAGGATATGCTGCAGGCTTTTACATTCCTTTTGTCATGTAATAATTGAGGTTGCTTTTGCATAGTCCTGTTTCTATGGACCTGTGACTGCTATTGTTCTCTGTTGAGAGTAAACCTGATCTTTGTGTTAGCTTCAACTAGATATCTGTATTGACTAAATCTCCATTTTTTATTACCAGAACTATTAGAGATTGTATTGCCGAGTGATGTGTATGTTACTTGCATTTTCTTGATCAACTAGAGTTTGGATTCTGCATGACAGAGAATTACAAAGTGAAATTTGGGCAAGGGTTGATTTTGGTGTATTGGAGTAAAAGTTGATTCGAACTTTGAAGTACTGGTTTTCTCCCTGGATTCTTTCTGGAGAGTCATCAATAGCAGGTTGAAAGAAGTTGCGAAATGTAGCTGTCGACAATGTAATGAAGTTCTCTTTTAGCCTTTAAGGGACGGTGTTGAAACGATCATGGGGACTTTGCAGCGAAGCAGACACCAAGATAGCGAGATGTGGACAATCAAAAGGAAAAACTTTACAAAAGATGGGACGCTGGTATTAGTAGTACGACGCGTGCTTGAAATGCATCACAGGAAGGGTCAGTTTAGACGAAGAGGCAAGTTATTTGACTTGATGTAGCTCCAGGTTGAGTACCTGGACACAGTGGATCAGATTATTGAGGAAACAAATAAATATTGCTGATATTGATGAGGTTAAAACAATCTCTGGCGACGGCGCTAAAAACTTGATGTGGTGATTTGGCAAGTGTGCTAATCGTTGACAAGTAATAACCCACAGGGATTGTCATCTACAGTACCTGACTAATTTATGCTGGTTTTATTTGAAATAAGGATTTAAAGAGAGTTATGAAAAGTAAATTAGGATTTAGGGTGCTCCCAATGTGAATTGAGAATCTAATGGAATGCCTTGGTCATTATCTAAATTGATTTATTTCCAAGTAATATTATAAATGATCGCTCTTGATTGCTAGTTTACATTCTGATTCCTTCTTAGATCTCTGCTGAACTCGTATTTCATAGGAATTATAGTACATATCAACGGATACACGCCATGCCACACAATAGTTATTATAGTACATATCTTTAACACAATAGTATAGCTGCATTATGCTCTGCTTTCATCAAAATCAACAGTAAAATCTTGGTTTTAGTTTATTGCAAGTATGATCGGCATTTTTACCCATTCAACTGATGTGATTCTTCCCTAACATGTATGCAAGAGAGCGTTTGCACACAAATTTTATACACATACACGGGAAAAACAAACTATTACAACGTGAAATCAAGAAGTAAACTTAGTACCATCGCCTTGTGTTGTAAAGGGTATCCAGATCTCTTTGATGTGATGCCGTCTTCAAGAAACATGGCAATGGGGGGCGTAGAGGTGAGGCCAGGGACTTGGCCTTTGACAAAGATTCATTCTTCTTTGAAATTTGGGTTTGCTTGGGTTCTTGGAAGCCTTGAATGTGGATTTAGAGATTGTCAATTCATGAATCCATAATTGAAGGACAAACTCTTTGCTTTTCTTGTAATACAACAATAAATTACAAAAAGACCCCATGTACTGTTGACCACTTAACACTAAACCCTCTAAACTATGATATTAGCTAGTACACTCCTTGAGTTAACAATGTTAATTTTTTCCCCATTTTTACCTTCTCTTTCATGTCTTTCTCCTCTTTTGCTCCCATCCTTCACACCTCCCTCACATTGTTTCCACTATACTCTCTGTCTTTCCTGATGATTGTAATTTATATACATGTTTTATATCACTTTTATTCTTATTATTTGTCACATTTAATTTTTGCATGGGTATATTTCTTATATTTTGCAGAAATTAGGTCAAGAGCACAAATTAGATAAAAATGGGAGAAAAGTGATAAAAAGAAGATGGTTATAGATTGATATATAGAGATCAGAGAATGCAGAGATGAAGCAGTACTGCTAAAGGAGATCACAATCCCATATAGAGGAGATGGCAAAACGTTGAGAGGCAAAATCTTCAAAAGTTCGGTCATGCAGCCGATCCAGTCTGCCATGCAGCCGTTGAAAGTCAAACGTATGCCAACACATTATCGATTCCGCTTGCAATTCAAAATCACGTTGACTGTAGTCGTCAGCCGCGCAGCCGACCAAGACGGCCCCGCAACCGACTAACTTTAGAAACTAGGGTTGGATTTGGTATGTGATTCTTGTATGATTAGAAGACTCCTCCGTGACTTCTACTCAGACTCTGAATATCTCTGCGGTCTACAAATGTACTTGCATACCATTATAAAAAAATATCTCTCTCTAGAATTGTAATTCTCAAATAAAGTTTAGTTTTCAGTTTTAAAATCCTTGGAATTGATGTTTTGGAGAAGAAGAGCAACAGAGAATCAGATCTAGGGTTCTTCTAAATTGGTTCTCTCTTTCCTTTTCTTTTCTAATTTACTTTTAATAATGTTTTTAATTATGAAGATAATGCATTGCACTTTTCTAATTATGAACTAATTTTCTTAGGTTAGGACATTGATGTAGGAATATTATGAAGATATAGACTTATTGTTTTGTGCTAGTATTAGGAGTTTGCTTTATGTTAAATCTTTATTTCCGATTTCATGTTTAATAATTGATGGCCACAATTATATAGATGAGTAGATTTGAGACTAAGAGGAGATAACAGAGTGTAACATCATAGAAATAAAGTCCGCATCCTCACATGTTGAGACCGAGATACATAAGTTGTGCGATCGTGTGAGAAAGACCACAGATCTTCATGCATCCCTTAACTTGTAAATCTACTAGATCGAGAAATTGTTGGTTCTTGTTGAGGGGATAGTATTAGTGTTGCTCGAGAGAGAATACAAGTTGATATAGGGGCTTTCGATTGTTATCATGAGTAGATGAATTTGCTAGCACAAGCACTTATTTATATCCTATTATATTACCAAAATCAATTGCCTTAGCTATTTTCTCCTATATAGTTAATTCTTTTAAAATAGTTTGTTTAGTTTACTTTTCATAACTCTCTTTAAATCCTTATTTCAAATAAAATTAGTTTAAATTAGCCTTGTACTTAGTAGATCACAATCCCTATGAGTTCGACACTCTATCACTATATTATTTGTCAACGATTGTTACACTTGCCAATTTGATACATCAAGTTTTTGGCGTTGTCGCCAGGGATTGTTTTAATCTTACCAATATCAATAATATTTAATACTGCTTTTACTTTGAATTTAGACATCAATTTTGATCTCATGAATTTCTGTTCTGCAGGTACGTGAAACCTGAACTCCAGTAGAGATTGAAGTTCACTCATGCAGTCGACCAGGTCGGCCGGGCAGCCGACTTACAGTAGAAGCAGAGGGTGAACCTTCAGGAACTGCTTCCTGACTAGTTCATGCAAAGTTCCAGGAGTACTGATCTGACAAAACCTGATCCAAAGATCGACAGAACTAACCATCGCCTCTTGAAAGAAAAGAGAGAGCGTGAAGTAGCGATGGCGACCAACAACGTAGAAAAGAAGGCATTGAGGGACTACGTAATCCTATACATGTTCGGAGAAACATCATGCAAAGGGAGGCTAATGATCAATGCAAACAACTTTGGTTTGAAAATTGTAGTAATTCAGTTGGTGCAAAATCAATGCCAGTTTGGAGGTCTTCACAACGACAATCCAAACGAACATATAACAAGCTTCCTCCAAATATGCGATACGTAAAAACACAATGGTGTGCCGGCTGATACTGTATGCTTGCTTTTCTTTCCCTTCTCACTTAGGGATAAAGCTAAATTATGGTTCAATTTTTTACCTACGAAATCAATTGAGACTGGAAAGGAGATGATTGCCAAGTTTCTTGCAAAATATTTTCCACCATCAAAAGCAGCAAAACTCAGAAGCGATATTACCACATTTTTCCAATTTAAAAACGAAAGCATCTATGAGGCTTGGGAAAGATATAAGGGATTGTTGAGGAAGATCTCATCTTGAATTTTCTGCATGGTTAGATCCAATTCTTCTACAACGAATTGGTTTCAAATACCAAGATGATGATTTTTGCGACTGCCAATGGTGCATTGATGGGTGAGAAGTGAGATGAGGCCTATGAACTACTTAAAGAGATTGCTTCCAATAGCTATTAATGGCAATCAGAAAGGGTGACACTGAAGAAGGCTGCGGGTGTGGACAGAATAAATATTTTGTTGGCCGTCCATGCACGACTTGCCTTACTGACAAAGGCACTTGGAGCATCCAACGTAAGTGCAATTCATAGTCCTAGTTCAGTTTATTATTCATATGTAGGAGGGCAAACAAATGGGGGTTGCTAAGTTGGTAACTCGTTTGCTTATGGGCAAAACTAGCAAGCGAAATATATGGACAATTTTTAAAGATCCAACAACCTATACTCAAATACTTACAATCTCGGATGGAGGAACCACTCAAATCTCTCTTGGGGGCAACAACAACATGATGAAACCCAACAACAATTATCAGCACGCCCATCGCAACATGAGAAGAAGCCAAGCCTAGAAGAAACGATGCAACAACGTACCGCAAGTACTCAATTTTTCATGACATCAACAGAGACCAACTTCAAGAATCAAGATGCATCAATCCACAATCTTGAAGTACAAGTTGGTCAGATAGCCTATCTTTTTGCGAGCAAACCCCAGGATCACTGTCAAGCAATATAGAAACAAATCTCAAAGAACACGTGAAGGCGATCACATTAAGAAGTGGCAGAAACTTGGAGCAAAACTAGGAGTCCAATATAAAAATAGTACATCAGAAGGATACTGGTGAAGGAGATGTAGAAGACCAGAAGAAGAACATCTTGAGCGTAGATTCGAAGTCGGCTGAACAACTGACTGGTCGGTCAACCAACTGATTTTTTAAGGAATCAGGGATCAATCAAAATATGTTTAAGAAATTGCATATTAATATTCCTTTTGCAGACGCCTTAGCACAATGCCTAAACATGCTAAATTCATGAAGAAGATTCTTCAAAACAAGAGGAGGCTAGAAGAGCACCAGACAGTGATGCTATACGAGGAGTGTAGTGCTATTCTGTTGAATAAGCTATCTCCTAAGCTAAAGAATCGAGAGAGTTTCACTACACCTTGCACCATAAGAAATTTTTTCTTTGAAAAAGCTTTTTATGATCTCGGTGCTAGTATTAATTTGATGCCCATTTCTGTTTTTAGAAAATTTGAATTAGGAGATGCAAAACCAATAACGATATCACTCCAATTGGCGGACATGTCAATCAAATATCCACGAGGAGTGATCGAGGACGTGCTCGTGAAAGTGGACAAACTCTACTTCCCCGTCGACTTCATTGTGCTAGACATGGATGAAGACAGGGAAGTACCTCTTATTTTAGGCCGACATTTTCTTGCACCTAGTAAAACTTTGATTGTTGTTCAATAAGAAAAGTTAACTTCTTAGGCGTAGGACGATGAGTGACGTTCAATATCTTTGAAGCAATGAAATAACCCACTAACAATGACGAATGCTTACAAGTTGATATCATTGACAAGTTGAAGGTTGAGAAGTTTGAGGAAGAGCATCCGAAGTTACCACTAGAGGCTTGTACCGTTCACTCAGATACCACCACCGAGGCAAACAAAGAAAGAAGGGAATGTATGAGCTACCTCGAATCTACACACCGATATCAAATGTAAGGAGAACAAAGTTTGAAGAGCTTGGGAAGATTTCATCTTCAAAAGTTCCATCCATCCAAGAAGCTTCAAAGCTCAAGCTTAAAGAATTCCTTCACATCTAAGGTATGCATACTTTGGAGAAAATTTTACACTGCCAATAATTATTTCTTTGTTTTTGACAGATGGAGAAGATCTTAATAGTACTCCATCCACACAAAATGACGATATGATGGACAATCATGGATATCAAGGGAATAAGCCCCTCACTTTGCATGCACAAGATCTTGATGGAGGATAGCTACAAGCCTACAATTTAGCCACAATGCTGACTAAATCCAGTCAAGTAAGAAGTGGAAAGGAAAGAAGTTTTGAAACTTCTAGATGCAGGTATGATCTATCTTATTTTTGATAGTTCTTGGGTTAGTCCGGTTCAAGTGATGCCTAAGAAAAGTAGCATCACGATAGTAAAGAATAATAATAATGAATTGATTCCAACTAGGACAACCACGAGGTTGAGAGTTTGCATGGACTATAAGAAACATAATAAAGCAAGCAACCCATAAAGATTATTTTTCATTACCATTTATTGATCAAATGCTAGAGAGATTAGCGGACATGCTTATTATTATTTTCTAGATGAGTATTCGGGGTATAATCAAATTGTCATAGCTCCGGAAGATCAAGAAAAGACTACTTTTACTTGTCCATATGGCACTTTTGCATATAGGAGGATGTCTTTTGGTCTATGTGATGCACCGACTAGTTTTCAAAGATGCATGATGGCAATAATTGATGATATGGTTGAGAGATTCATTGAGATTTCATGCATGAGTTTTCTGTCTTTGGTTTTTCTTCCAATGCATGTTTGTTTAATTTGAATCAAGTTTTGCAGCGCTATGAGAAAACCAATCTTGTACTCAACTGGGAAAAGTGCCACATCTATTGTGTCTGGTCACAAAATTTCAGCGATTTAGTATTGAGGTGGATAGAGCAAAAAATGGAGATAATTGAGAAGCTACCATCACTAACAAATATAAGGGGTGTGAGAAGTTTTCTTGGCAATGCAGGATTCTATCGTCGATTCATAAGGGACTTTTTTGAAATCTCTAAACCTTTAAGTAATTTATTAATGAAGGATATACATTTTGATTTCTCTCATGATTATTTGTAGGCTTTTGAAACACTGAAGAAGAAGCTAGTTTCTTGACCGATCATTGTAGCACCTGATTGGAGTCTACCTTTTGAAATTATGTGTGATGCAAGTGATTTTGCATTAGGTGCTGTACTAGGACAGTGGAGAGACAAAGCCTTTAATTGATCTTTTATGCAAGCCGAACGATGAATGAAGCACAACAAAATTACACCACGATGGAGAAAGAGTTGCTTGCCATTGTCTTCTATTTCGACAAGTTTCGATCCTACTTGATAGGGTCCAAAGTTAAAGTTTACGCCGACCACTCGACGCTCAAATATATACTTTCCAAGACCGATGCCAAGCCAAGATTGATTCGATGGGTTCTACTCCTTTAAGAGTTTGAGAGATTCGAGACAAAAATGGTATTGAGAACCTTGTTACCAATCACCTCTCAAGACTTGAACAAGAGCATGATGATGTACCAGCGGAGATTCCATTTGGTGATGCATTCCCCGATGAGTATTTAATGGCCTTATTTATCAACCAAACA
Organism: Agave tequilana; assembly: GCA_038442645.1. Classification (NCBI taxonomy): domain Eukaryota; kingdom Viridiplantae; phylum Streptophyta; class Magnoliopsida; order Asparagales; family Asparagaceae; genus Agave; species Agave tequilana. The sequence continues at coordinate 41,237 of JAVJIF010015831.1, forward strand.
CCATGGTATGCCCACATTGTCAGCTACTTAGCCTGTGGTGTTTTTCCTGCGATATCTCTTTCTAACAGAAGAAAAAGTTCTTGTCTGATGCAAAGTACTATCAATGGGAGGATCCTATCCTCTACAAGCATTATGCATACCAAATTGTGCGAGGATGTGTACCAGAGGAGGAGATAACAAGTATTCTTAAGCATTATCACGCAAGGGAAGTTGGTGGTCATTTCGGTCCTACAAAACTGTCATGTTGCATAAGCACACAACCAATCCCTGAAGGTACACCTAGAGGGAGGCGGTGAATAGGTGTAATGCTAATCTTAAAGTTCAAACACGAAAATGCAACAATTTATAATATGTGATGCAAACGGTCAACTCAAATCAAGAAGTGAAGCCGGATTCCCTATGAAGGGCTCTAGAACTTCTCCTCTATGTTTCTCTAGACAATGAGTTAAGGTGCTCAATTGCCTTCTTGATTTAAAGAGTAAACAGTGACAAGAATGAATGATGCTAGTAAGAGAAATAGAAAAAAGACAAAAGTGCAAACAAATATAGAGTAAGAGGAAGAGAGAAAACAATCGCAAACACTAGAGATTTGTTTCGAGATTCGAGCACCAAGCTCTACATCCCCGCCTTCACCGCGTGAAGGATTTCACTATCCACTAAGGATCTTTTCATAAAAGAGCCTCCACAAAAGAACTATAAGGTTTACTCAAAATCGGAGTAGACAACTCCAACTCTCAATCCTCTACACAAGAGGTCGCACTATGCCAATGAGTTTAACAAGCTCTTGATGACCACAGAGATCACAAACAATCCCTTTACAACTTTTTATAGTATTTGATGTGAGATGAAGCTCAAGAAGTTTGTGAAAGAGAAAATCAATTGAAATGATTCAATCAGTTCATTAAGGTTCGACCACAGAGCTAAAACCTTGCAGAAAATGATTTTGAAATGAGAGTACTTAAAGCAAGAAAAACTTGAAAACTTTTCTCTTGAATAAACTTGATTTTTTCAAATATTTCTCAAAACTAATTATCTTGTTGTTTTTAATACTCTACAAATGAACACTATATTAGGTAAATGTTAAAACACAGTTAGGATAGCCTATCAGTTCATTAAGGGAGAGATTAGTCCCAAAAGAGCAAAAATACCCGCCGAGAAAAAAGTCAAAGAAACAGATTTTCAAAAACTAACCGTTACTGTAGCAGTGCCAAAACATCGGTCGACCGCCCGGTCGATCGGTAGTTCACTGTTTTGAACTAACCATTAGCATCGGTCGACCGCCAGGTTGATCGATCTCAACCGAGACCAGGCTAGTGCCAGTCGGTTGATCACTCGGTCCCCCGAAACGTGTACAGTGTGCATAGGCAGTGGTCAAAATGACCCAGTGGCCCGGTTGACCTCCCGATCGATCGACCAAGCCTGAAAAGCTATTTTTGATTAAAAAATAAATATAAACTAATTTTAAATTATTTTATACGAGTTATAAAAATAATTTGATAATACATAGGCTTCAGGATACATGTTAGAAATATGATATAAAATCTTGAAAAATCATGAGACATGTATCAAACATTTAAATCTTTGTAAGATACTAAAATGAGAAAAACTAGATATTAATACTCGTATTTTTAAAACTTGAATTTGTGTGTGTGTGTGTGTGTGTGTGTGTGTGTGTGTGTGTGTGTGTGTGTGTGTGTGTGACTTATTGAGCATTAATTCTACACATTATACTTTAACATACTATTAACTTATATAGGTGTGATGTCTTCAAGTCATCTTCTAGTAGGCTTCTCCGAGGGTGAGTCTTGATTGTCCTAACTTGAATCCATCCTTGAGTGAGCTTAAGACTTCAATACCTTCCTTTAGAGGAAGAAGCGCTTTCAATCTTCTTGAACCCTGAAGAATATTTAAACACTTGAACATGATTAATAAATAACTACATATGTTTTGTTATCATCATAACCGATGATTGCAACCTTGGACCAACAATCTACCCCTTTTTGATGATGAAAAAATATGAGTTATTTAAAAAATAGTATGAAGAGCTTTAGCAAAGCTCCCCCTAAAGTTATGCTTATCTATCAAGTTCAATCATTTATGACTAAAGAATGTGACAATTTCAAAGCAAGTCATCATATGCACATAGATATAGATGTGAAAGTTGAAGAGGTATGCAAAAATATTCCATCCTCCATCCATGCCTCCAACCACCAAAATCGGATGTAATAAGGCATACAAACATGAAATAGAGGTAATAGAAATCATAAATCACCAAACAATACCAATATTAAACATCAGTATGTTACCAATTTAAATAATATAGATATACTAATATATAGATATCAATTTGCAAAACAAGATATATCAATTTGAGATAAATGAAGTTGAAATAACTCATAAATTCTTCTTTCTCTTTTTGTCATAAATCAAAATGGGACTAAAAATTAGTAGATACCAACTAAAAACTAAAAATTAATAGATACCAATGAACACAAAGGTAAAGAGAAGATATCAATTTGAAAAATAGAAGTTCATGTATTCTAAGAAAAGAAAATATAATATCCATTGGAAATCTCATGAATCCATAATACAAAAATGTAATTCACCACAAATAAGAAAAAATCTATTAAAGTCAAGTGGTTTAGTAAAAAATCCGCTAATTAAAAATCAGTAGAAACATAATCAATTTCAGTATCTCCTTTCTCATAATGATCTCTAAGAAAGTGATATTTAATCTCTATGTGTTTGGTCTTACTATGTTGATTTGCATTTTTGGTCATATGAATGATACTAGTATTATCACAAAATATTTTAATATGGTCAAAATGTAAATCATAATTAAGGAGAGTGTTTCATCCAAAGGACTTGTGCACAACAAGCCCCGGCCGTAACATACTTTGCCTCGATGGTTGAGAGGGTTGCGGAATTTTGTTTCTTAGAAGACCATGAGACAATGCAATTTTCTAAAAATTGACAAGTTTATCTAGTGCTCTTCCTATCCACTCTATAACTGGCATAGTCGGCATCCAAAAACTCGTCATTGAGAATTGTCCAATCTTTAGAAACAAAAGCCCATTCCAATAGTGCCCTTAAGGTATCTAACAATGCGTTTTACGGCAATTAAGTGAGACTTTTTAGAACAAGATTGAAATATAGCACATAGACATACACTAAACATAATATCCGGCATATTAGCCGTCAAGTAATGCAAACTACCAATCATGCTACGATAAAGTTTAATGTCAATATTTTTACTTTGTTCATCTTTGTCAAGATTTGTTGTGGTAGTATGGAGTCTTGCATATTTTTGCATCTTCAAGCCCAAATTTCTTGATAAGTTTTCTTGTGTACTTGGCTTGATTAATGAAAATCCCATCATCTCTTTACTTGATTTGGAGTCCAAAGAAATAGTTGAGCTCCCCCATCATACTCATTTCAAATTCTTTCTTCATACATGATTCAAAGTACTTACAAAGCTTTTCATTAGTAGATCTAAAAAATGATATTATCAATATATATTTGCACTATTAAGAAATCATTATCCACATGAGTATCAACTTTGTCTTTAATAAAACCATTTAAAACATAAAAAGTACTCAATCTTTTAGACCAAGCTCTTGGAGCTTGTTTTAAACCATACAAAGCCTTTTCATGTTTAAAAACAAAATCCGAATGTGTAGGATCAACAAATCCGGGGGGTTGTTCAACATACACCTCCTCTTCAATAAAACCATTCAAAAATGCAATTTTAACACCTATTTGAAAAAGATTAAAATCTTTAAAAGAAATAAAAGCAAGTGTCATCCGTATGGCCTCAAGCCGTGCTATGGGTGCAAAAGTTTTCTCAAAATTATTCCTTCGATTTGAGTGTAATCTTGGTCCACTAACCTAGCTTTATTCCTAATAATATTTTCTAACTCATCCATCTTATTCCTAAAAATCCATTTAGTACCAATTGTTGGTCTATCATGGGTTTAAGGAATAAGATGTCAAACTCCGTTGCGCTCAAATTGATTGAGCTCTTCTTGCATGGCAAACAACCAATATAAGTCACCCTCGGCTTCGAAGATATTTTTGGGCTCAATATGGGAAATGAATGCATGCCACAAATATCATGGAGTTTGGAGTGAGTAGTTACCCCTTTGAATATATCACCAATGATGAGGTCCTTGGGATAGCTTGTAGCATATCTCCAATCCTTTGGAAGTGGTTGTATTGGCTGCACTTTATTATCTTGGACTTCTCCATTTATATCATCCTTAGGCTTTTCCTCTTCGTCGTGTGCCGGTGAATCCTTTATGGAAACTTTTTCAAATTCTTCACATAAAAAATCAATCTCTACAACATTCTTCATAAGAGAGTTATATTCCTCAAACTTAACATGCATAGACTTCTTAATAGTCAAGGTTGACCTATTAAAAAATCTATAAGTCTTACTAATATTTGAGTATCCAACAAAAATAGCCTGAAAAGATTTTAGATCAAACTTGCCTAAATTACGTTTGGTATTCAAAACAAAACACTTGCAACCAGAGACTTTAAAATAGGAAATATTTGATTTTCTCAAGTAGTAAATCATAAACGGAGTCTTATTTGAATTTTTACAAAAATAAATTTGATTCTTAATGTAACATGAAGTGTTCACAGCCTCGACCCATAAATATTGAGTGAGTCCGTATTCACTAATCATTGTCCTAACCATTTCTTGAAGAGTACGATTCTTTCTTTCAATGACTCCATTTTGTTGTGGAGTTTTAGGACAAGATAGTTCATGTGCAATTTCATTTTCTTCACGATAAGTGATAAAAGAATGGCTGATGAATTCACCACCTCTATCACTTCTTACGCGTAAAATTGAAATATTTTTTCTTTTTCAACCCTTTTTCTAAAAACATGAAATGGTGAGAAAGCTTAATCTTTATGTTCTAAAAAAAAACCCATGTGGATTTAGATAAATCATCAACTAAAACAAAAATAAAATGATTACCATTAAGACTTTTGATTTTAGTTGGGCCAAATAAATTCATGTGGATTAACTCTAAAGGTCTAGTTGTCATGATATCCTTGATTGGTTTGAAAGAGGATTTGGCTTGTTTTTCAAGTTGGCACGCATAACAAATGTGATCCTTTTCAAACTCAAATAAGGAATACTTTTCACCAAGTCTTTAGAATTAATTCAAAATAAGTGGTCAAACAAAACGTGACCTAGTCTTCTATGCCATAACCAAGAATCTTCATTAAAAGCATTTAACTAAGTGGTATTGCAATCTAAATTAAGCATGTCAATCATATAAATATTATTTTTACGAAAATCAGAAAGAACACATGTATTTGTTTTCTTATCCAAAATGTCACAAGAGAAATCATCAAAAATAATTTTGAAACCTCTATCACAAAGTTGGCTAATGCTTAAAAGATATACTTAAGACCTTAATTCAAAACAACATTCTCAATTAAAGGTGATGAGCCAATCTTGATATTACTCATGCCAACGATTTTGCCCTTTGAATCATCCCTAGAGGTGACGGTGCCACCTTCATGATACCTTGACAGCGTTACAAAGTTGTTGATATCCTAAGTCATGTGTCTTGAGCAACCACTATCAAGGTACCACCTCTCCCTATATCTTGGAGCCTTGGTACGTACCTATATTAAGCAATAAATTTGTTGATTTTGGTACCCAAATTTTCTTGGGTCCTAAAGTGTTAGTTTTTTTGCTCCCAAATATGGTCATTTGAAGCATTTATGTAATCATAACAAAACTTGGCTAAGTAACCTTTTCAGCTACAATAGGTGTAAGTATACACTTTGCATAAAGAAATGCATGATGTGTATGTGCATGATGAGCATGAGCATGTTTAGTGTGTGTGGCATGATGTGAATTAGATTGTGTGTGAGCATGTGAAGCACGTGAACATGAGGTTTCTTTTGAGTTTGCCTCTTTGAAAACATAGCCTTTAGTCTAGCCTTATCAAATTCACACTTTTTCAAAACATTGCTTAAAGTATTAATCTTGTTTTTCAAAGTTGAAATTTCATTTTCATCAATTATAGAAAATTTAGCCTTACAACAAATTTTGTGAGCATCAAAATCCTTTTGTGTGTTTTGAAGTGTGGAAGATAAAGCTTCTTTTTCTTTTAAAAGTGTAACTATTTGATTTTGGAGAAGTTCATTTTCATTTTTTATTTTTAAATATTTCTTTTTGAGAAAATCATAGTTGTTTGACAACTCTTCAAAAGCTCCACCTAATTCATCCATAGAAAGTTTTCATTTACCATGAAACACACATGAGCCGTGTCAACCTCCTCTTCGGATTCGCTCTCCGAGTCCCATGTTACCTCTAAGATTTTCTTCTTATATAGTTTCTTGAAGGTTGTGGGCTTGGCTTTGTTCTCCAGCTATTCAGCAATGACATGTCCGAGTTTCCTATAATTGTAGCAAATAATCTTCTTGTCGTCTTTGCCTTGCCATTTTCTCTTGTTAAATTTTTCCTTATTGTACATCCTCCTTATATTCTTAACAAGGAGAGAAAGATCTTCGTCATCTTCATCATCTTCATCGGAAATGGTAGGAGTGGACTTGATGCTAGCATCTTCTTCTTTTGTGGAGCCTTCTCTTCTCTTACTTTCTTTTCTATCTCATGGGTCTTGAAATTGCCAATAAGACCTATGAACTCCATCTTTTCTTTGTCGTTGAACTCCTTCAAAGTTGTAGCTTTCACTTTCCATGAAGTTGGAAGAGCTCGGATGACTTTCCTCACCTTTTGGTCGTTATTTATTCCATCACCTAAGGAAGCAAAACAATTGGTGATTTTAGTAAACTTATTAATCATATCATCAATTGATTCTTCTCATTCATAACAAAATTTCAAATGGAAATGCAAGAGATCAATCTTAGCTCTCTTGACTTGTAATGTCCCCTCGTGTATGACAACTAGGTGTGACCAAATCTCATGAGTGAATTTGCAATGAATAACTCTGGCAATATCATCATCATTCAAGGCTTGAAGCAATGCATAGTGGGCTTTTGCATGGGCATCAAATTCTTTGGTGGCAATTTTGGATCATGTATCTACATCACCATCGAGTACACTAAAAGATTTAGTCACCGCCTTTGCAACCCGTCTTCCAAAGAATTCAAGAAAATGGTCATCTGGGAAAGTTAAGGCCATCAAACTTGGGTGAAGTCCTGATTCCTTCGGTCATGTAAGCTAGTGTAGCTGAACAAAAAGTGATTAGCTAGTATATTTTTCTAAGGTGGTTAAATCAAAAACTAGAGTACAAGGCTCTCATATCAATTGAAAGTTCACCTAGAAGAAGAATAGGTGTAATGCTAATCTTAAGGTCCAAATGCAGAAATGCAAAAATTTATAATATGAATGATGCAAACGGTCAACTCAAATCAAGAAGTGAAGTCGGATTCTCTATGAAGGGCTCTAGAACTTCTCCTCTATATTCGTCTAGGCAATGAGTTGAGGTACTCAATTGCCTTCTTGATTTAGAGAGTGAAAACTGATAAGAATGAATGATGCTAGCATGAGAAATAGAATCAAAGACACAAGTGCAAGAAAATATAAAGTAAGAGGAAGAGAGAAAGTAATCGTAAACATTAAAGATTTGTTTCGAGGTTCGAGCACCAAGCTCTACGTTTCCGCCTTCACCGCGTGAAGGATTTCACTATCCACTAAGGATCTTTCCACAAAGGAGCCTCCACAAAGGAGCTACAAGGTCTACTCAAGACTGGAGTATATAACTCCAACTCTCAATCCTCTACACAAGAGGTAGCACTAAGCCATTGAGTTTAACAGGCTCTTGATGGCCATAAAGATCACAAACAATCCCTTTATAACTTTCTATAGTATTTGATGTGAGATGAAGCTCAAGAAGTTTGTGAAAGAGAAAATCAGTTGAAATAATTCAATTTAAGAGCGAAAAACTTGCAGAAAATGATTTTGAAATGAGAGTACTTGAAGCAAGAAAAACTTAAAAACTGTTCTCTTGAATAAACTTGATTTTTCAAATATTTTTCAAAACTAATTATCTTGTTGTTTTTAATCCTCTACAAATGAACCCTATATATAGGCAAATGTTAAAACACAGTTAGAATAGCCTATCAGGTCATTAAGAGAGAGAGAGATTAGCCCCAAAAAGAGCAAAAATATCCATTGGAAAAAAGTCAAAGAAATAAATTTTCAAAAACTAGTCGTTACTGTAGCAATGCTAGAACATCGGTCGACCGCCCGGTCGACCGGTAGTTCAATATTTTGAACTAACCATTGGCATCGATTGACGTCTCGGTCGACCGGTCTCAACCAAGATCAGGCTAGTGCCAGTTGATCGACCGTCCCGTCGACTGCTAAGCGTGCCGGTTGACCGCCCGGTCGCTTGACAAATGTGCATAGCATGCGCAAGTAGAGGTCAAAATGACCCTGCCAACCAACTGCTCGGCCGACCGACCAAGCCTGAGAAGCTATTTTTGAGTAAAAACTGAATATAAAATAATTTTAAACTATTTTATACGAGTTATAAAAATAATTTGGTAATACAAAGGCTTCAGGATACAAGTTAGAAATAGGATATAAAATTTTGAAAAATCATGAGACATGTATCAAACATTTAAACCTTTGTAAAATACCAAAATGAGAAAAACTAGATATTAAACTCGTATTTTTAAAACTTGGATTTTGTGTGTGTATGTGTGTTACTTCTTGAGCATCAATTCTGCACAGTATACTTTAACATACTATTTTCTTACATAGGTGCTATTGAAATCACCTAGAGGGGGGGTGAATAGGTGATGGCTATATGTAAATGGTTACAAATGCGGAATTTAAAAAATTAACTAACACAATAAGCTCAAATGAAAGACTTGCAATAAATGAAGCAATCAACAGTGCAAGAATTAAGGAGTTTAGAGTTTAGAGATATTTGAGCAAACGCAAACACGCAGATATGTTTCCGAGGTTCGAGCCACGCTCTACGTCCCCGCCTTCACACTTGAAGGATTTCCACTATTGAAGATCCCACTGGATCACCAATACAAGGACACACTTGTCCCGTCTCTCGTGATGCCGCAACACCACCTTGAGCACACTAGCTCGCCTTGAGGCCGATGCCTCTACAACTTCACTCAAAAGAAGATTGATCACACTTGATCACAAATACGCTCACTTGCACAATCCTAGAACCAAAATGTAGATGTGGAATTATGGGATTGTGTAGTGCAAAAGCTAGAGAGAAGTAGAGGTAAAGACTTCAAGTAGGTGTCTAAAACTTTAGGGCTTTTGGAGAGAAAACTTTTGTAAAAGGAAGCCTTTTGAAAACTTGTAAATCTTTTGAAAATGATGTGTATATTCTTCTAAAATAGTTGTCATATCAATATGAAGTGACCTCCTATTTATAGGGGCCAAAAACTACACCATAGATCCGTTGGGATTAAAAACAAAAAAGAATCTGTCAGAAAAACTAGCTGTTGGAATCTGTCAGAGATTCTGACAGCTACCGGTCGACCGCCAACGGTCGAAAATATGACCGTTGGGGGACTCCGGTCGACCGCCCGGTCGACCCATTTTAACCGAGAGCACAGCAGAGTTCTCGGTCGACCGGGTCGGTCGGCTGATACACACATGCACAGAATGTGTGCATCGGTCGACCGTACGGTCGACCGGATGCTGTCAGTTCTGAAAAATCAGAACTGCCAGAATCCAGAAAACTTGGTTTTTGGTTATAGGTCTAAGATATAAAGTTTTGGATCTTGTAAACACTAGAGTGTGAGCACATGTCACTACTCTAATAGGTTAAAACATTTTGATAGAAATTCCTTTGATAAAAACTTGTTTTTCCAAATATTATTTTTCCAGAACTTAGAGTTTCTAAAACTTATTTCCAAAAACATGTTTATCTTCAACTCTAACTTGGAAATAAAATTTTGAAACTTATTTTGAAGTCTAGAACCAATATAAAGAGTGTGTGTAAGTGTAAATCCCATAACTCTACTTCTATCATCTAGGTTTTGACAAAAAGATCTAAAATAACAAAAATACAAATACAAATCTTGATGTTCTTCATAAACTTGATCTTTGGCTTGGTCTTCTCTTTAACATCTTGTTCCCAGAGCATCCTATTGTGCTTGGCTTGGGAATGCAAATTTTGGCGAACTCCAAACGTGTGAGTCTTATTTGCGGAGCCGTCAAAAATGATCTTTTAACCTGAGATTCTTGTAAACAAAAACTTGTTAAATACATAACTAGATATGTTTTGTTATCATCAAAATATCCACTAAGATATAGGGCTAATGGCCTTTGGGCCAACAATCTCCCCCTTTTTGATGATGACAAAACATATTTAGTTATCACAAATATTTTGGGTAGAGTCTTCAAATGAAGCTCCCCCTCAACACATGCATATACTAAAAAATCATACTCAGGCATAGTATCATACTCAGGCATAGTAAAGATCACCATATTTTCATGCCAACAAAAAAAAAAAAAAACTCAAAAAAAATACTCATGTCATAGATACGGATAACACATGGGTTCATACATGACATAAATAAAAGAGATACATAAAAGGAAAAGTAACATGTCCACATCACACAAGGTATGTCCAAACAAAACACAAAATATGTCCAATCACAAAATAACTCTCCCACTAACTAACTCTCCCCCTTTTTGACATCATCAAAAGGGGAGGTCACTCCTCAGCAGCAGTATCACTGCCATCGTCACTGTCATCGTCATTCTCCTCATCGTCATCGTCCTCAGAAGAGTTCCCTGCAGGAGTACCCTCAGCCATCGTCGTATCACCAGCAGCAGTGTCCTCAACCATCTTCTTATCACCATCATCGTCTTCCTCCGAAGAAGAAAAGAAGAAGAAGAAGCTACCTCCTCGGGATCAACGCCGAGCACCTTCGGCCGAGGTGGGGGAACTGAAGAAGGAGCTCTGGTAGGAAATGGAGGACCGGTGGAGGGAAGGGGACGAGCAATGGTAGTGGGATCAGGAGTAAACATATCGAATTTCGTAAAGAGCGCCTCAAATTGCGTATCCATGAATCTCATGGAGTCAGCAAAATAGGACATGTCGTTACGAATTCCTCGGATCTGAGAGTTCAACTCCTCACGGGAAGCGGCCTCTTGTTTGAGACGGGCGTCCATCTCAGTACGAAAAGCTGCCTCTTGCTGGAAACGGGCGTCCATCTCCGCACGAAAAGCTGCCTCTCGCTGCTCAATCCAGGACTGGTGTGCCTCGAACTGAGAGCGGACCTCAGAGGATATAAGAGCCGGAAGGTCAGGAGGTAAACTGGGGCAGAAGCAGATGAAGTGCCTGGGGCCGAAGATGACCCTGGGGCAGATGAACCTGGGACAGCTGGAGGAGCAGGAGGTTGCTCAAGAGCGTGTCTACGCAACTGGGCTTCCATCCTCTTCAAAAGAGAGCCGTCAATATCTACTGTAGGCTCATCGGAATCGATAGAGGAAAGATCAAAATCTAGAGCTTTAAGGATATGGGTAATCACCATGCCATAGGGCAAGGTCCTACCGGACAGACGGATCTGGTCAGAAGCCATATGTGAATCTATGAGACGGGGAAATTTATTCTAATGCCTCGTAGAAGGCAATAGATGATCAAGGGCACAGGACCCCTAGCATGGCTGTATTCACCAGATTTGGGGACAATGTTGAAGAAAATGATTTTGGCCAGAACTTGAGAAGTGAGGGTGTATCTACTCACAACTTCATTTCTAACCAAACCGGGTTATTATCCCCGTGAATCAATGTGGATGCGGTGAGGGAAGACTCACCCTCCGGAAACTCAAAGTCAAGAAGATCAAAGGAGTACACATCAGCACCACCAGTGGGTAGGTGAAGGATATCAGCAAATTGATTGATGCTAATGTTAATATCCCTACCTAGAACTCTAGTAGAGATACGGTTTCCATCGAAAGAAAAATTGGTATAAAAGTAGGGCACAAGAGGGGTATAGACTTGTTCTCGAATGGTTAAGAACTCGTCTAAGGAATTGTTATGCAAGATGCGGGGGATGTCCAAGTGCTCAAAATCTCGAATTACAACAAATCTCCCCGAATTGATATTTCTTTTGGAAAGATGGATGAACCGATTTTCAGCAGTTTCATTGATAAAAGTTTCTTGGGTTTGGGTGTAGATGAAGCGGGTTTAGCAATAGCTTTCCCCTTCTCAGTCCTAGTCCTCTTTGACATTTTTGAGTAAAAATAGGATTTTTAGGTCAAAACAAGTTAGGGCACGATCTAGAAAGTTTTAGCAACCTAAAATCTTGACAAAAGATAGTAGATCTAGAAGCTAGAAGTGAAGAACAAGGAGAAAAATCAAATTTTTACCTTAACTGTGAAGGATGAAACCCTAGAACAGAGAAATCCAAATTTCTTCGAATCCAGCGGATGGATGCACCTGAAATTGAAGACCCGGCACTAGAAGTAGGAAATACAAGTGGGTTTTAAATTAATTTGAGATCGGATGAGAGATTGGAGAGGTGGAAAAATTTTTGGAGAGGAGAAAGTTGGGTCCGTCGCCAGCGAGTGAGGAGAGAGAGAGAGAAAAGTCAAATAAATAGCCAATCTGGACCCGATTACGATGCCCGGTCGACCGTACGGTCGACCCAGAAAACCCGAGAGCTCTGTAATCTGAGAGCGGTCGACCGGTCGGTCGACCCGAACAACCCGAGAGTTCTGCAGACTTACAGCGGTCGACCGGGACCTATTTTCGGTCGACCGATAAAAGAACAGAAATAAAGTTAATTTATTTCAAGCAAAGTCGGTCGACCGCAGATAGCGTCGGTCGACCGTCTTTGCCTGAAAGGCAGTCTGAAGCAGCAGCCCCAAAAAAAATTTTAAAGGGAATTTAATTAAATGTAAGTATGATATATTTAACATACAGGATCAAACATATGTTTTAGTCTTGATTAAGTTAACATATCATCCAAATTACATACAATCCTTTTTATTTTATTTTTCATATTTTAGACAAAGTTTTAGAGATGTTGAAGCCGAATACCCAGTGACGGGTTCTGAACTTCATCCTCTTGATTCCTCTTGAATGAGTTGAGGTGCGCAATTGCCATCTCTAAGGTATTTGCATTAAACATGAAATCTTACAAAATTTATTTTTAATTTTGAAATAAAAGGTGTATCGGTATATCATCAAAATTGTACATGTAGACATATAGTAACATAAAAGACATAAAATTACAATAAGCATGGCATGTAAACATCATGATAGGGATGTATAGTTAACATGTATAAAAGTAAACTAACAATTCTATGCAATTGTATACATACACAAAAGTCAAAAACTTTTAAATGGAGAAGTTACCGAACATGGGCAATCTCCAAAATATAGGTGCCTCCACGATAGCGATGCAAGCTTGATGTGATCTTTGGGCTTTGTTGCATCCACCACCCGGGCACCGTCTCCCCCTAAGTCTTGGAGGAAGTAGATCCACCTATTTCATCTAAAATTGGTGGGTCTTTTGGTACCCATATCTTTTTGGGTCCTTTAGGTTAGTACCGGGACGAACCAAACATATTTATTATGCACATTATTTTTAGCAAAACAAAACTTTTCTAAATGGCCTTTGCGGCCACAATGCGTGCAAATATAAATTCTACCACTATCATACATGTATGCATGTTTATGTGTGTGCATGTTTCCGTGCATGTGCATGGTGTGTATGTTTCCCTTGGTTACTCCTTAGGAAATCTAGATGCAAATTTGTTAAGATCAAAAGCACACTTCTTTAAAGTGTTATCCAAATTTTCAACACGTTTTTGAATTTCTACAAATTCATTTTTATTACATGATGCAATAGGGGTTTTACCTTTACAAGCTAGTTTATATTTTTCAAAATCAATTTTTAATTTCTTAAAAGCCTTAGTTAAATCATCTTTTTCTTTAACTACAATATCCATCTTATTTTTCAAAGCATCATTTTCCTTTTTCAACTTTTTATTATGAGATTGAGAAATCTCATATCTATGTTGTAGTTCTTCAAAGAATTGGGCTAACTCATCCATGGTTAGCTCATCATCATCTATTGAGTTGTCAAGAGTTACCTTGGTTGCATCCTCCCCATGTGCCATGAAGCACATGTGCGCGGCGTCGTTTTCCTCCTCGGATTCCGACTCCGTGTCATCACACGTGGCCACCATAGCTTTCTTCTTCTTATGGCCGTTCTTGGAGGTTGTGTCTTGGAGAGCGGGGCAATCCGCAATAAGGTGTCCGATCTTCTTGCAATGGAAGCAAGGACCGGGTTCTTCTCTTTTCTTCACATATCTTCCTTGAGGTTTCCCTCTCCGGAAGTTGCTTTGCCTCCCTTTCCTATAAAACATTTTGCCTACCTTCCGGATAAGCATGGCAAAGTCCTCATCGCAATCCTCCGATGAGTCGTCCTCTTCAATAGTGGTTGGAGTGGCTTTGAAGGCGATTGTTTTCTTCTTGGTGCCTCCCTTTCTTCTCTTACCTTCATCTCCATCTCATGGGTTTTGAGATTACCAATGAAGCCGGAGAAGTCCATCTCCTCTTTGTCGTTTAGTTCCTTGAGAGTTGTAGCCTTGACTTCCCAAGCTTTGGGAAGAGCCCGAATGACCTTGCGAATCTTTGGTCATTGTCGATCTTGTCTCCTAAAGAAGATAAAGCGTTAGTGATCTTAGTAAAACGAGTGAGCATGTCATCAATGCTCTCATTTTCAAACATATAAAAGTTCTCATATTGAGAACGTAGCAAGTCTTGGCTCTTTTGACTTGTGACGTTCCCTCATGAGTCACAATTAGAATGTTCTAAACCTCAATGCGGATTTACAATTTATGATGCGTGACAAATCATCCTCATTTAATGCTTGGGTTAATGCATATTGGGCTCTAGCATTAGCTTCATAATCCTTGGAGGTGTCCTCGGACCATGAGCTCTCATCGGTGGTAGGTTCAATGAAATCTTTGGTTATGGCCCTAGCTACTCTAACTCCTAGGGACTTAAGGAATAGTTCATTTTGACCTTCCAAATAGGAAAGTTCAAACCATCAAACTTGGGTGGGGACTTGATGCTAGAAAAGTCGAGTGAAGCCATGAATGCACAATAAGTATGAATATAACAAATGAATGCAACAAATGAATATAGCCAAATAAGGATCTCCCTAAGGTTGTTAGACCAAAAATGTAGGGTTAGGCTCTGATACCAATTGAAATCACCTAGAGGGGGGGTGAATAGGTGATGGCTATATGTAAATGGTCACAAATGCGGAATTTAAAAAATTAACTAACACAATAAGCTCAAATGAAAGACTTGCAATAAATGAAGCAATCAACAGTGCAAGAATTAAGGAGTTTAGAGTTTAGAGATATTTGAGCAAACGCAAACACGCAGATATATTTCCGAGGTTCGAGCCACGCTCTACGTCCCCGCCTTCACACTTGAAGGATTTCCACTATTGAAGATCCCACTGGATCACCAATACAAGGACACACTTGTCCCGTCTCTCGTGATGCCGCAACACCACCTTGAGCACACTAGCTCGCCTTGAGGCCGATGCCTCTACAACTTCACTCAAAAGAAGATTGATCACACTTGATCACAAATACGCTCACTTGCACAATCCTAGAACCAAAATGTAGATGTGGAATTATGGGATTGTGTAGTGCAAAAGCTAGAGAGAAGTAGAGGTAAAGACTTCAAGTAGGTGTCTAAAACTTTAGGGCTTTTGGAGAGAAAACTTTTGTAAAAGAAGCCTTTTGAAAACTTGTAAATCTTTTGAAAATGATGTGTATATTCTTCTAAAATAGTTGTCATATCAATATGAAGTGACCTCCTATTTATAGGGCCAAAAACTACACCATAGATCCGTTGGGATTAAAAAACAAAAAAGAATCTGTCAGAAAAACTAGCTGTTGGAATCTGTCAGAGATTCTGACAGGTACCGGTCGACCGGCCGGTCGACCGCCAACGGTCAAAAATATGACCGTTGGGGGACTCCGGTCGACCGCCCGGTTGACCCATTTTAACCGAGAGCACAGCAGAGTTCTCGGTCGACCGGGTCGGTCGGCTGATACACACATGCACAGAATGTGTGCATCGGTCGACCGTACGGTCGACCGGATGCTGTCAGTTCTGAAAAATCAGAACTGCCAGAATCCAGAAAACTTGGTTTTTGGTTATAGGTCTAAGATATAAAGTTTTGGATCTTGTAAACACTAGAGTGTGAGCACATGTCACTACTCTAATAGGTTAAAACATTTTGATAGAAATTCCTTTGATAAAAACTTGTTTTTCCAAATATTATTTTTCCAGAACTTAGAGTTTCTAAAACTTATTTCCAAAAACATGTTTATCTTCAACTCTAACTTGGAAATAAAATTTTGAAACTTATTTTGAAGTTTAGAACCAATATAAAGAGTGCGTGTAAGTGTAAATCCATAACTCTACTTCTATCATCTAGGTTTTGACAAAAAGATCTAAAACAAAAATACAAATACAAATCTTGATGTTCTTCATAAACTTGATCTTTGGCTTGGTCTTCTCTTTAACATCTTGTTCCCAGAGCATCCTATTGTGCTTGGCTTGGGAATGCAAATTTTGGCGAACTCCAAACGTGTGAGTCTTATTTGCGGAGCCGTCAAAAACGATCTTTTAACCTGAGATTCTTGTAAACAAAACTTGTTAAATACATAACTAGATATGTTTTGTTATCATCAAAATATCCACTAAGATATAGGCTAATGGCCTTTGGGCCAACAGCTATATCTTCAAGTCATCTTCTAGTGGGCATCTCTAAGGGTGAGTCTTAATTGTCCTAACTTGAATTCCATTCTTGAGTGAGCTTGAGACTTTAATACCTTTCTTTAGAGGAAGAAGCACTTTTTGAACTCTGAAGAATACTTAAACACTTGAACATAATTAGTACTAAATAACTACATATATTTTGTTATCATAAAAACTAGTGATTGCAACCTTGGGCCAACAAGCCCCTGTCCTGATGCATCACTGTATACTGATTCAGAATAGTAAGAACCGATGCGATGCCTTTGAAATTGAAGTAGTGCCAAGAAGCACATCAATAGTGAACTTCACTTCTCTATCTGGGGACAATCCGGGCAAATCCTCAGGAAATACATCCAAGAATTGTCCATGTTGGAGATCCGAGGTATATTAGTGCATGATGTTTCCCGGGATATTAATAGGAGGTCTGCTGTCTCTATTATTCTTAGGTATCTATATTACTCAGTCTTTATTTTCTTATTTATTCCTGTTTTTATATCTATCATGACCACTGACCCCTTTTTTGCAGGTATTCTTGTACTTATCTAATGCTGAAATAATTATGTATATTGTACATAATTTTTGTACTTATGCTTAGTATATATACATGAGGGTGTATTCGCCCTGCATATATACGTCGCAATAACATCTCCATACCTGCGGGATCGGGACGATACAAAAACTGTGGCTGAGGTACTTCAATACGATTTCTATTGGCCTTCTTTATTTAAAGATGCATATAACTTTGTCGCTACATGTAATGATTGCCAAAGAAGTGAAAATATCTCAAGGAAGAACGAGATACCACTTAACATCCTTGAGGTGAAATTGTTCGTCGTTTGGGGTATTGACTTCATGAGACCTTTCCCATCATCTTTTTTGAACTAAACATCCTTATTGATGTAGATTATGTCTCCAAGTGGGTAGAAGCCATTGCATTGCCCATTAATGATGCAAGGGTGGTGGTGAAATTTCTAAAGAGAAACATCTTCATAAGGTTCGGAACACCAAGGACAATTATTAGTGATGGAGGGAAGCATTTTTGCAATCAACAATTTGAAGCCTTGTTGATTAAATACGGAGTCAAGCATCATGTGGACACCTCCTATCACTCACAAACCAGCATCAAGTGGAGGTTTCCAATTGCGAATTGAAGAGAATTCTAGAGAAAACGGTAAACACTTCAAGGAGAGATTGGTCATTAAAGCTTAACGATGCATTATGGGCATATA
>JAVJIF010015832.1:0-103275 GCA_038442645.1 Agave tequilana
AAAGGAAGGATGTTAGTGTATCAGGATCTCCTTACAGGTACTGTCTTCAATTTCAATTTGAGATCCTTTATATTGTTGTTTTTGTTATGCTTCGATTAATACTCAAGTACTTAATCACACTAAAACAGAAAAAATCAACATGTTCATCACAGTTTCTTCGTTTCTTCCTTCAAACTTTGTATAAAGAATGGATATAGATATAGGATTGCTATTTCTCAAGTTTTTCAAGTGCTCTTTGTGGTTTCTGATAGCCCGGCTAGTTTTTCAGATACTGAGTTCGTAGTATCGATATATAGATCAATGAGCTTTTCCCACCTGCGAAAATACTTGCAGTTAGTTTCTAAGCACTCGCTGAATCATACAGGCATCCCATGTAGATTGTATGTCAATATTTTGTAAGATGACTGTCTTTTTATGCAGGACATGAAACTATTGCTAATTTGTGCAAGTGCTTCATATTTTGTTACATAACCATGGAACTATTGCTAATTTATGCAAGTGCTTCATTCATGTTTTTAGTGCTTTACCAATTTTGTTATCCACATCAGATGCTAATGTAGATTATGTATATGTTGAATGTATTTCAGGTGACGAGCTTCTATCCGACTCTTTCCCTACAAAGAAATTGAAAATGGAATGCTGTGGGAAGTCGAGGGAAAGGTCAGTGGGAAACTCTTAGCATTCACTTTCTAGTAACTGAAGTAAATGTTCTCTTGATTTCCGCTGATGTTTTAACTTTGATTGGTTTGCAGTGGTTGTACAAGGAGCAATTGATGTAAACATCGGTGCAAACCCTTCAGCCGAAGGGGGAGACGATGATGATGGAGTTGACGACCAGGCTGTGAAGGTTGTTGACATTGTCGACACTTTCAGGCTCCAGGTAACTCGTCTCTTCGAACTTGATATCGATTCTCTAGTTTATCAAAGGATATGTAGCTAAACAAAAATTTTCTTTTTACAGGAACAACCAGCTTTCGACAAGAAACAATTCATCGCCTACATAAAGCGACACATTAATCTGTTGGCAACGAAACTTGATGCTGAGAAACAAGAGGCATTCAAGAAGAACATCGAAGCAGCTGCTAACTTTCTTCTTTCAAAGCTTAAAGACTTGCAGTTGTAAGTTTAAGGAACCCCTTTCACTGTAAAATGTTGTTGTTCTTGTATTTGCTCGCGCTAATCTTAAGGTTGATTTGGCAGCTTTGTGGGAGAGCATGCACGATGACGGGAGTGTAGTCTTCGCTTACTATAAAGATGGGGCTATGGATCCGACATTCTTTATCTGGCCTATGGATTGAAGGAGATCAAGTGCTGAAAGAGCAGGCGGCGATTGCATTATGATTTAGTTTGAGTTATTTTCAAGTATTTTAGACTCTTTACATACAATTTGAGGTTTTTTCTCTTTATTTTTTTCTTCTTTTTTCCTTATTTTTTTCATGGTTGAGACTAGTTGAAGGGATATGTAAAGCAGGTGTTTTGATCGTTTTGCTTTTGAGTTTGGCTGTTACAGTTTTCTTTTCTATAAAAAGAAATAGTTATCATATTGGAGGAAAATATGGTTTTTTGCGACTTTTTTATTGTTTTGTTTAAATTTCTCTCTTCTCTAACAAAAAAAAAAAAAAAAAAACAATGTTTTGATTGTCCTTTCGTTGTCTCTTCATACTATAAATTGCTGTTGTGTGTGATTAACATGTTGGTCAGTCCATCCTATGAGTTGTACATAAGAGATATATTTGAGCGACAATACATATTGTGAGTGATTGGGCGGCGCAACCTCGCTAAATATCGATTAATTGTGTGCTATAAGTATCGCTACAAAGGTCATCCACATGACATAGATCAACCTATTTTCAAGCTTCACAAGTTGAAAAAGTAAATGTAGTAGTGTATCTCAAGTTTATATAGCTTTAATCCACATTTTATTTCAGAAAAGAACAAGCATGTATTTCTGAAGATTCAAACTGAAGAATTATACATCAACTAAAGAAATATCAACAGCTGACAGCAAATATAACCGAGCAAAAGCTAGTATTGCTTAATCCCCCTGATCCTATGAGTTGTATCAGAAGAGATTTATTTGAGTTGCAATATATATTGCAAGTGACTTAGATGTGCAGCCACATATCGATCAATTTGTCTGCGAAACATTGCTACAAAAGGTCATTGACACGTGCTGTAAATATACTCGTTGGTATCTCAAGTTTGTACAGATTTAATTGTACATTTTATTACAGAAGAAACAAGCATGCTGTTCTGAAAATTCAAACCGAAGAGTACGATTCATCAACTTACAGAAATATCAACAACTGATGGCAAACATAACCCAACAGAAGCTACTACTACTTAATGCAGTATGTTTCTTATTGTTCATTACTTGCTGAGACTCTTTGGCCTGGAGTACACTGATTGATAATTTGCAGTTGTATAGATTAGTGCTTGGGCTTGGGCTTCTTCACTATCATCACAGTGCAGTGCGCATGATGAGCACAGTAATCGCTGACGCTTCCCAAAACAACCCTGCATATATTGTAGAGAGATCCAATTTAAAGTCAGTCATAATGAGACTGAAATATAAATAAATAAATAAAATAAAATAAAAATAACTAAAGCGCAATCTGAGACAAACAGCAAAAATTCAACTCTTGAATAGATAAAATGTTGAATTTCAAATTCAAAGATCTAAGGTATTCAAATCCTGACATAGAGTATTTCGAGTTCTAGCTTCTCAAATAAACTCTGTAATATGTTCTGCTGTTCACATACTTAGACAAGAAAACCCGTTAATGAACAAATTGAGATTACAAGCCGAGCAAATTGGAACCAATAAAGATTGGATATATTTAAGATGTCGTTACATAGATTTATTAAAAAAAAAAAAAAGCAAATGCCAATGACTCTAGAGACAACAACAAGAAGTCATGATGTCTTTTCAAAAATCTGAAAGAACAACAGATATCACAATGGAATCCCATGAAAATTTCAATGACAAGTACAACAACAACAACAAACAACAACTAAGCCATTTGTCCCAAGTATTTGGGGTAGGCTATATGAACCAAAAGAGAATTACGCCGGATCGAGCACATGGATCAACTTTCTCCACTCATTTTTATCGAACAATATGCCTTCACTAAGACCTTTAGCCTCTATATCTTGTCGTATTACCTCCATTCATGTTTTCTTCGGTCTCCCCTGCGCTCTTTTTAACTTGCTCTAAATTGATACGCTCTAACGTCGGACTGGCGCATCTGTACGTCTACGTCGCACATAACCAAATCATCGTAGGCGGTTTTCTCTCATCTTCTCTTTTATAGAGGCTACACCTATCTTAGTACGAATAATACTTTTCTCACCTTATCTCTCCATGTGTTACCACACATCCAACGAAGCATGCACATCTCTGCTACACTCATCTTCTGCGCATGATGTCTTTTTATATCCCAACATTCTGTGCCATATAACAAAGCTGACCTAATAGCAGTCCGATAAAACTTTCCGTTCAGTCATAACGGAATGTTGTGATCACATAAAACTCCTGTTGCGCTCCTCCATTTCAAACAGCCTTCTTGGATTCTATGGTTGACATAACTATCGATCTCCCTATCCTTTTGGATCATAAAACCAAGTACTTAAAATGACTGCTCATCGGTATTTCTTATCCATCTAGTCTCACAATGCTATAATCTCGGATTCCCTGTTTACTGAATTTACACTACATATACTCTGTTTTGGCCCTATTTAATTTAAAACCTCGAGATTCTAGAGTTTACCTCCATAACTCCAATTGGCATTTACCCCAGCTCTCGTCTCATCGATTAGGACAATATCATCAGCAAATAGCATATACCACGGTTTCTCATCCTGAATAGCTCTAGTAAGTCATCCATCACTATGACAAATAAGAATGGACTCAATACAGATCCTTGATGCAATCTAATTGTGATTGAAAAATCACTTGTTATGCCTCCACAAGTTCTGACATTTGCCACTACTCCATCGTACATATCCTTGATTATGTCAATATATCCAATGACAAGTATTCAACTAAATTTAAATTGAAGGTGGACGGGGGTGACTAAAAGTAGGAGAAACGAATTGTGTGCAGACAACATGAAAACAAAGACATCATTGTTCATCAAGGTTGATCATAACATCAAGTTAGCCTATAGATTACTGAAGAAGACTAACTGAATACTCACAGCCAAAACCGTGCAATACAAAAGCATTGTCATCAACATAGTTTGGAAAACAATCGATCATTCAAGACTAGCAATCTCAAGAGCCAAGAAACTCTTTGCTCCCTTCTCATCAGACTCTGACAAAACAATGACTTCAATCTGACATCAAGCGCATTGAACATCCAACAGAAGTTTAATGTTTCAGTTTCACCATAAAGAAAGTATATTGTCAATGTGCCAAACAATATTTGCTTCACTAGGTAAGCAAGCTATGGAACCACAATTCATTCTAATTCCATCACATATCTACATTGATTTTCTAATTGTACACCACAAACACCAACCAACTTGTCACAATTTCATAGAAAATCAACCACTAAATATTTTTTTCGATGATTCCTATCACACACATGAAATGATGAAACTATACTTATTAAGTTTAACTCTTTTTTTAACTAGAAAATCAAAAAAGGAAATGTTTGATACCTTTTGATTGCTCCATAGCCATGGGCCCACAACCAACATATCAGCATGGTGCTTCTCCACAGCCTCACAAAGCACATTCCTTGCATCTCCTTCCACCACTTCAAGCAGCACATCACCAACCTGAGACAAACATGTACAATAATAATAATTATAAATAAATAAATAAATAAATAAGTACAAAAATCCTCATCTAAGATTTAAGAAAGAAAATATCATTTTAATTTCTAGTAGCTATTTGGATTGGATACTACCAACAATTACTCAAAATTAGCAATACATCGAAAAAAAAAAATTAACCATTCTCAACTTAAAATGATTTACTTATTCTTAATTACTCCTTCCACTGATTCTTAAAAAAAAACATAAAAAAATTAGTTGAAAAAATTTACGGAATTTGCGGCGCAGAGCTCCTTGGCCTTCTCCAAGACCCTGGCGGCGATCTTCCTCAGATCGGACTCCACGTACGGCAGCACATCAGCAGCCCCTTCAATCCAAATCAAATCAAATTGAGAATTAACGAATTAAAGAGGGGGATAAAAATCACAACTTTTGTGCATAAATAAATTACCAGGGCCGGCGAGGCTGACGACGGAGGAAGGCGAGGGCTTGGCGTGAACGACGATGAGCTTGAAAGGGGAGGCGGCGGAGGCCCTGCCGGAGAAGAAGTGGAGCAGGGTCCACTGGAGGGCGTAGTAGCTGTGCTCGCTGTCGTCGATCCCCACCACCATCACCGTCACCCCCTCCGTCTTCGTCTCTACCACCGCTGCCGCCTCCGCCTCCGCCATTTTCTTCCTTTTTTCCCTTAAAAAGATTTAATATTTTCCCTTTTTCTGTCGATTGTAGACTGAATGAGAAAATTGGGGGACTTTTTTAAAGAGAGGAATAGGAATAAAGCGAGGCGCAGGGAGAGCGAAGTTGCGTGGGGATTTTGTTTGTCGTCATTCCTCAATGATAAGCGCCACGTAGGCTTTTGGAATTGGATCCTGTCCTTCACTGATCCGCTGTCAGTATCCGAACAGCAAACTACAATTTGGCAATAAGAACTATCCAATCTTGGATTTTGTTACTAGAGAGGAGAGAGAAAATAAAAAAATAGAAAAATAAATATAGAAGAGTTCAGATGTGCTTCTTTGTCGCGAAACGTGAAAATAATAAAAATTGTTATTGAACTGACATAAATTCATTATGCTCATCTCTAATTGAATTTGAACTCTAAGGTAACGCATTATACACGAAACTATACAGGATATAAACTATCATTTGTCACTATTTTTTGAGTCCATTTGCAATACAAGAAACAGATTTAGAGAGCAATTGTTCTGTGATCAAATTGTTCTAGCTTGATAGGGACTCTTTTTGAACGTCATCAAATACAACTCAACACAACTCTTCCAAGGATTTTGATTCTCTTTGCTAGTCTTCTTATCTTTCTTTTGCAGACAGTTACAAATTTCATCAAAATGACCTCTTGATTTGAAAATAAATCTTTTGAATGAAATATGGCTTGAGTATCTGATGGTTGCTAATTACTTACTCATTATGTTAGAATTTCCTTAAAATTGCAAGAAATCTAGTTCCTCAAAACAAATTTAAGAAAGGGTCAAGGATCACCATTTTCATTCCTTCCTCAATGCCTATAGTAAATTAATAATGTAGCCACCAACTGATCATCATCATTATGAGCATCATGGCTTGAGAACAAAGTATAGGTTGTGATTTCTTGCTGAAAACTTTCTTAAAAGTTAATTCGGGGATGATAACAATTGGCCGGCATGAGTAGTGGAGCACAAAAGCTCTTATTGGTAGCAATTTTTGACTTTTTCTCTCTCAATTTTATTGTTATTTTTTTTCTTGTTTATTTAATGAAATTGGATAGTTTATAGTTTTTTTTTCTTTTGAAAAGAATATTAGTTGCTCCTATATTTTGTAGCAACAAAGATTTTTCAAAGTATCTTATAATTTCTAATCACATGTAACTTGAAAAATCTGTAATTCTCAAAAATTGAAGAAAATTATTATTTTCACAAACTTTCGACTTACACGCTTCTCTACACAAGAACAGCATCAATGGATCCTTTTAAATAATATTAATTTTTTTGATACTAAAAACCTACATGTATTTTTAGTGTGTAGAAAACCATATAAATTCAAAGCGTGTATGGAAATATTTCTCGAAATCAAAGGTAAGAAACTACAAATGATTCTTCTTTGTGTGGTCTTAAACTAACAACCCACTTTTAATAATTTAGTAAGGACCCAACTCATGACAATCGGGAGAGCGGGAGCGGATTTTTCCGCCCCAAGTGATGAAAACACCCCCAAGTTATTACAAGTTTACCGTTATTTTTTTGAATAATTTAATCCTAAAAAAAAAAATCCAAAATGCTCCTTTTTTTCTTCCCCCTCCCCCTTCCCGGCCTCCCTCAGTCTCCCACCGGCCTCGACCTTTCCCCAACCCCCAGGCGGGGGAGGGCGCGGCGGGGAAAGAAGAAGAAAGAAGAAATAGATATTTTTATTATTTTTTGAATTTTACTGAAGTGCCATTAACAAAAACTGTGGTGCCTTGTCAGCCTTGATGCTGAGGTGCCACAATCCCTTCTTTAAGGTGAAAATATTTGCTTCCATGCCAATCCAAACAGAGAACATTCTTGAAACGGAAGTGAGACAAAAAAATCTTCTTGTTTGAAAAAAAGACCTCGTGCTTCGTTCACATCAAAAATTGAAAACAGAACGAGAAACGAAAACGTGTGCCCTTTCTCCTTCTCTTCTCTTCTCTTCTCTTCTCTTGTCATCTTCAAATTCTAATTTGCACCAAGATTAGGTGAGCCATTAGTTTCATGAAGCCACGTGTTTGCTCTATCATTGTTTTTGTGATCCAGATTCTAATATGATGGGTTTCATTTAATCTGTATTCGATAAAGATTGTTTTTTAAATTCCACCTTCTAATTAATTATGATTCATTGTATATTCTTAAAATACTTTTATGGGGAAAAAAGAGAGAAATAAAACTCTTTATATTTGCTTTAATGAGTACTTACAGAGTAATTAATTCATCACGAATCTCTGCAATGTCCAATTCATCCAGCAATTTCCAATTCAAGGTCAATGCTCCTGTCTTCCACGTAGCGTGTGTGTGGAGGAAAATTTAGGAAAAAAATAAATAATAACTTTCTTGTTATTGCAAATAAATATTTGGAACTTAATTTGTTTTTTCTGTGCTTAGCAGTACATAAGCCTTGAGCCTGTCGATCTCTCGAACCCTCTTCCTCCCTCTCACACAGCTCACCTGCGATTTTTTTGGGGGATTGTGTTTTTGAATCCCATTTCCTGCAAAAAAAAAACACAGAGAGAGAGAGAGAGGAGAGAGAGAGAGAGAGAAAGAAAAAATATTGGTGAGAAGAGAGAGAGAGAGAGAGAGAGAGAGAGAGAGAGAGAGATGAAGTTTTGCAAGAGATACGAGGAGTACATGCAGGGAAAGGAGGAGGACCTGCCTGGTGTTGGGTTGAAGAAGCTGAAGAAGATACTCAAGAGATGCCGAAGAGAATTCCAATCTCAGCACGAAATGGAGCAGAACCCAATTGATAGTGATTCAATCTCGAGACCCAAGTGCCCTGACCAATGCCCAGGTATTCTTTTTTTGGGATTTTTACGGTTTTTTTGAGGTGGGTATTATTTCATGTGAAGAAAGTTGCCAGCTTTCCTGTGTTTTTTGGTGTCATTGTATTGTTATTTGAAGTCCTTTTGATCAAATGGTCTGATGTTGGGAGAAAGTTGCCTCTTTTATGATAAGAAGAGGATAGAAATTTGGTTTCTTAATTCTGAGATCTATTTTATTTGATGAAATT
Source organism: Agave tequilana (assembly GCA_038442645.1). Taxonomy (NCBI): domain Eukaryota; kingdom Viridiplantae; phylum Streptophyta; class Magnoliopsida; order Asparagales; family Asparagaceae; genus Agave; species Agave tequilana. Next base: position 8,511 of record JAVJIF010015832.1, read on the forward strand.
TGCTCTTTCTTTTTTTTTTTGTCTTTTTGGAAGATTCATTCTTCTTTACTTTAACATTCTTGTATATTTCTGAATATACCTTTTTGTCATTTTGTGAGAGAGAAATATACCTTTATATTGTATTAAGTAAGAAAAAATTCAGTTAGAGAAAGAATGCTTAGTTACTGTTGTCTGTATTTTGAGCTATATAACTCATCATACAATTCACTGCTTCTTCATATTTCACATGTACAATTTATCTGGCTATTTGTTACTTTGCTGGCTTCAATAGTAGTTTGTAATTCTGTATTTTTCTTCTTTTCTTCTTCTTAGGTTTATTTTATGTAACTGATACAGTCCTATGGTTTCTGATATCTATATCTTGTGTTTTTTTTTGGTGAGGGAGAATCCTTGAGAGAGAGTTCTGAAAATAAAAGGGTGAAAGGGCTTATATCACTTTGGTAATAGTTCTCTTGTTTTCTGCTGTTGTGCCCAAAATACTAATTTTCAAAATTTCTCATTTATATCATGCTTGTAAAATTCAGTTCTCTGTTGGGAATTCTATCAATCCCTGCATCCCAGGATCAAGCAAACTAGTTTCCAATGAATTTGTCACTAAGAGAGGGAAGGTTTCATTTGTGGAGTTTTTGGACATACATCCCTACATATTGTTTGCTAAATAAACATCTTCATATGTTGCATGCACTTTACAAAGTTTTGGGTTTTCACTTCACATTTTTCTTTCTATTTCCTTTAGCCCTGGCTGCTTTGACCGATGCTGAAAAATCAACCAAACAGACAAAGTAGCCATTTTACAATGTCCCTGATTTCATCAGTAGCTGCAATTTGGATACCTTGGCGTAATTCTTCTCTTTTTCATTTGCCCTTAACCAATAAACTAGACATTTTATCATGAAATTTCAAGTTGATAAAGCAAGGATAACTTGCTGGAGCATAATTGTGTTTGCATGTATGTTATTGTGTAAGTTGCTGCCTTGCCACCAGTTTGTTATTAACTTTCTCGTGTCTGCTCACATGTAGTGTGTGATGGATCTTTCTTCCCTGCACTTCTCAAGGAAATGTCGGCAGTCGCTAGTTGCTTTAATGAGCGAGCCCAGAAATTGCTTGAGTTGCATTTAGCTTCAGGCTTTCGGAAGTATTTTATGTGGTTCAGAAGCAAGATGCAAAGAAATCACGGAGTTTTAATACAGGAAGGCAGAGAACTGGTCACTTATGCTATCATTAACTCCGTTGCCATGAGGAAGATACTAAAGAAATATGACAAGGTATGCCACATTGATTTGCAATCATTTTTTATTTGTAAATAGCTGTTAAACTTTCCATGAACCATCAGTTTCATGACCTTCAACTTTAAAAATTTTTAACTACTTGTGCATGCAGATTCATTATTCAAAGCAAGGGCAGGCATTCAGAGCACAAGCTCAGAGTCTGCACATCGAGACCCTTAAATCTCCATGGCTCTGTGAATTGTTGGCCTTTTACATCAACTTGAGACAAACCAATCCCAAACTAAAGGCCATCCCTGGCATATTTGGTGATTGCTCACTCACATTTGATGATGACAAGCCAATGCTTTCATGTGGCTTATTCGATTCTGTGAAGCTCGATATAGACTTGACGTGTTCCATATGTTTGGTGAGTCTTTGATTCTGGGTTCCGGTTTGTGTTTCCTTTTTTATTATTTTTTGTGGCATGATTTATTTCTAGCATCTAGATAATTGTAGATATCCCAGGCAAACTAGGCATAAACTCATGAAAATCAATACTTTTTTTATTCTTGATCCTCTTCGGCTTCTTAACTTTGGTGGTGAGCTTGAATTTTAACTTAGATTTTATCTTGCACATGTTTTATATATCCAATATGGATGTCGTGTTATGAGATCTATTTGAAAAATTACAATTGGACATCTTACATCTTAGGATTTGGGTTTGGCATTGTTAATTCTGCTAGAAAGACAAAACTATTATGTAAATGGGAACCAGTGGGTGAAGATGTCGTAAGAAGGGTATTATAAGAGTAGGGAAAGAACAAAGTTAAAGCTTGCCATGACCAAGATGTTGCCTCATAACGCAGGCACACAGAGAATTGGCTGCTATTGGTAGTATTAATTCATGAAACTATAAGTCAACTGGTTTGTATGATGCTTCATCAAAATATGTCCTTTTCAATTGAAAGTTGTTATTTTTCTATGTCCTAAACAAGTGACGAAGAAACTATGAGCATTTGTATATATTTTAGTTTAATCATTTTGGATCTTATGTATGTTTTATTCTACAAGTGTTAGTGTTGAACAAGTCTGGGGTGTCATATTCACTAGGATTTGATGAGACAGAGTAACTGTCGGAGCTAAGATGCATCTGCTGAGATATCCATTGGTGAGTATAGTACCACATAATGAAAGTTTATGAAAAAAATGAGTAGTTTATAATGAATTTGGGACCAATACACATAAGTTTAAACAATATGGTTACCGCAAAAAAGAAGTTTAAACAATATGGGGAATAAAGGAAAGAAATTCAATATAAAAAATAGTAGGATGATAGAGTTATAAATTTGTCATGAGCTTTTATGCTGTTGAGAAGAATAAATGCAAACGTGACAATGATAGAAAAGATGGTATCAAATAGTGGAGCCATGGACCAAGTAAAATCAACTTGCACCAGTGTTATGGTTGACAAGTATCAAATATGAACTATTGGGTAATAATGTGCGACTTAATAGAAAATGCTACTGAAATGTGAGTTAACGTATTATGTTAGATCTAATTTATTCCATACAAGATCTCATACATGCATAACCTCTTTATCATGATAAAGAGAATGAGGATTTTAGGCATACATGTTTCCATCACGAAAAGGATGCCGAAGGTTGCACAACCGCGAGGACACCGGAGTAGAGGGAGATGATTCTTCTCTCCAGCCACTAAGTTCTCTTTTTTATCCTTAGAGGAGATGAGATACTCCAAGAGAGAGATTATCATTGTTGGTGGAGAGGGAACCCTACCCATGATGTATATAGCATTAAGGAACTCTAGTTCAACTCATCATAGATCTAGGCCCTTGATTATAACACGAGTTCCACACGTGTAAATGAGTCTCACATTTTAATTTAAATACACTCATGACTAAGCGTAATTGAAAACATGTCTACACCCAAACATTTAGGTTTGATCAATTCTTTATTTGGTCAAACAACACAGGTTAAGTGTGAGGGTGCAAATATCCAATTAACTTAATTAGGCCCAAAATAAATTAAACTTTAAAATGTAATAAGTCTAACAATCTCCCACTTGAGCCAAGCAAGTCACACTGAATAGATATTATGTATAATTTTATGACGTCAAAACTTTAACCGCCAACAAATCACATTTCAGAACAATCTGGTTCAGAACATGGCAGTCATTACCTTCTGTATAATCGAGGTAGGACCTTCCACATCACAAGTTTCAGAAACCTTAACGACATAGATCAAATGTGAACGTATTGGTATGAAAATATCCTCTGATCAAATAAGGTACAATTCCAACTGGTTTTCACTTTATGGCTCCAACGAGTCTAACTTTATGATCCAAACGAGTTTAACTACTATTTCAATAAACTCAAATGCGCAAAAGTAGACTTCAGGAAAAGCAGTTATACTTTTATTATCGGAATCAACAAATATACATAAAGTGCACTCAGAAATAATATCTGTTACATAAAATTATCCACTCCCACTAAATCAAGATATCATCATGACTAGCCATTCCCATATGAGCAATATGCTCTAAGAAGACTTTAGGTGGAAGTCTTTTAATGAGTGGATATGTAATGTTAAGAATGGTGTTATCACTATCAACAGATAAAATATAATTTCGAACTTTATCATTGATGACAAGAAACTTGATGTCAATATGCTTCGACTTTACTGAACTCTTGTCACTATTGTAGTAGAGCTCTATAGCTCTTATTATTACAGTGTAGCTTTAATGGCCTCTTGACTAAATCCACTATCTTCTTACAATAAGAAAAATGTAATATGAAGTAGACTTTCTATTTTCGATACATCCAGCATAATCTGAATCTGTGTATCCGACCAGCTGTAACTGATTAAATTTTATGTAGTCTTTTATAGATATCGCATTACCTTCTTGGCAGTCTTTCAGTGACCAATCCTAGAATTGATCAAGTATCTGCCAAGTTTCTCAATGTATGTCTGAATGGGTACAAACTTGAGTATACATCAGACTTCCAATCGCCGATGTATATGGAATATCTTTCATTTGCTCTTTCTGTAGGTCGTTCTTGAGACATTGGAATAAACTCAACTTATCTCCCCTAGAGCAAATCTTCATGCCATATCTATCTAGCACCTTATCAATATAGATCTTTTGCGTTAAACCTAATATTTCACGTGTCCTGTTACGTTGAATCTAGATGTCATCACAAAGAAGCGTCTCTAAGGTCTTTCATCTCAAAATTCTTTGAGAGAAAACTCTTGGTCTCAAATAAAAGAATCATATCGTTACTTACTAGTAGAATGTCATCCACATATAGCACAAGAAATATAACTTTACTCTCTTTAAATTTATGATAAATGCATTGATCATCTACAATCTCTTTAAAACCAAAATCGGATATTACATGATCAATTTCAAATACCATTGACAGGATGCTTGCTTTAGACCATAAATGAATTTCTTTATTTGCAAACCAAATATTATGAAACTTTCACTTTAAAACTTTATGGTTGCACCATACAGATTTCTTCCTCAATGCTACCATTAAGAAAGACAATCTTAACATCTATTTGGTATAACTCCAGGTCAAAGTGAGTCACCAGTGGCATAATAATCCTAAAAGAATTCTTCATGAAAATCGTGGAGAAAGTCTCCTTATAGTCAATGCCCTCTCTTTGAGTGAATCCCTTTGTGACAAGATGTGTCATATACCTTTCGACATTACCGTTCGAATCCCGCTTGATTTTGAATACTCATTTACAACCAATCGGTTCTTTCCTCTAGGCAACTTTACTATATCCCAAACGTCATTGTCTTTCATGAATTTTAACTCATCTTTCATGGCATTTGACCACTTAGTGGAGTGAATGTTGAGTTTGGCCTCATTTAAGGATATGGGGTCATCCTCTAGCCTTATGTCAAACTCATGCTCTTGGATATAAACTATATAGTCATTTGTAATGACTGATCTCCTCACCCTAGTTGATCTCCTAGGCACTTGTGGTTGAGAATTTTCAGGTTTTACCTCATCAGCATGATCTACTTCAGGATGAACTGTATATGTACCTTATAAAAATGCAACTGTATTTTCATCTTGAAGTGAAACAACTACTTTATCATTTGAAAAAATTGTCAAAGGTATAACAATATGTTCTTTCTCAAATATGAAATCTTTATGTAGTGACTCTCACTGTTCTGAATATCCTCAAAAAAAATTTAGCAATCCGTCTTTATGTTCTTAGTGAAGGGACAATAAAACTTAAAGTCTTTATACCTCTCAGAATATCTTACGAATAAATAGCTACCTGTCTTTGAGTCCAGCTATTTCTCATATGATATATATGACCGAGTTTCTGTTGGGCAACCCGAAACATATAGGTACCTAATACTAGAAGATTTTTCAGCTCATAACTCGTATGGGGTTTTAGCTACTGTTTTGAGGTGGTAGACAACTGTCTTTAAAGCTTCGCTCTATAATGACTCTGGTAGAGTAGTGTGAGCTATTATACTCCTAACCATGTTCTTAAGTGTGTAATTTCGTCTCTCAGTAACACCATTCTGACGAGATGTTCCTGACATGGTGTACTAAGCGACAATGCCACATTCTTTCAGAAATTGGCAAATGGTCCTGGACATCTATCTGATCCGTCGTGTCTGCCATAGTACTCACCATCACGATCAGATTTAACGACTTTAACTTTCTATTCAGGTGGTTTTCAACTTCAGCTTTATAGATTTTAAATGTCCAATGATTTGGATTTCTCATGTAACAAGTATAAGTACCCATAACGAGAGTAATTGTCTGTAAAAGTGATGAAATATTCGTGACTATTCCAAGAAGCTTTAGGGAATGGACCACAAATGTCTATATACACCAAATTCAAGGCATCTTGAACTCCGTTTAGCACCAAATTTCCTAGTATTTCTTTAATTAGTGTTCGCTTAGTGCATAGGTTATTCACGTATAGAGATTCAGTATAGAAAGAATGAAGTTTCAATTTATATAGCTATTAATCAGAATTCTAGTACCAACAACTTTAAATTTGGAGAGTAGACTAAGCATTTCATTATCAAGAGTGACAGTAAAACTAGATTTGTCTAAAAAATGAAATAGAAATATGATTCCGCATAAAAGGACGGTACATATAAAGTCTCATCCAATCTAAAACAAAAATCAGAATCTAATTTAAGCCTACAAACTCCAACAACTTTAATTGCAACTTTATATCCATCCCATGAATACGTATCGCTCAGTTGGGCTGGGCCTCCTTTGGGTTTGGAAGTTTCACATTGAATTACTTATGTGATTTATCTATGCACCATGTATCATGTGACACTAAAGCTAAATTAATTTCAGAACAAATATTAATATGAGATATACCCGCTAAAGAGCCATTTCTGATTTTTATGCAATCCTACTTGAGGTGGCTTACTTTCTTGCAGAAGAAGCATGTAATGACCTTAGGCTTCTTGTCCTGCACTTTCGCCACTTAGAATTAGCAACTGTAGTAGTGTTTATGTTCTTTCTTTAGTTACACTTTTTCTTTTCTTATCAGAAGTGTTACCCTGATGTTAAGTGAGGACTTTCAGTTTCTTTGTTCCAATCTCTTTTCTTTTCGGACACACGGACTAATGAGCTTAATGAGATTCCATTTTTCCCTTTGAGCATTATAATACAACAACAACAACAACAACTAAGCTATTTGTCCCAAGTATTTGGGGGAGGCTACACAAACCAAAAGAGAATTACGTCAGATCGAGCACCCTTTGAGCATTATAAATAATCTTGAAAAAGGGTTATACTTTATAAGAAAAGTGATTAAATGAAGTGCACTAGAATCTCTTTAGAGACTTTCAATTTCAATGCCTTTAGTATAGAAGCAAGATTGGACATTTCCATAATGTACTCCCTTATGTTTTCTTTGCCATTGCAGCGCATATTTATCAGTTTGCTAAGATGCGTGTTGGGCTCAACTTTATCCGATTTAATAAATCGGTCGGCTACTTCATCTGAAAAAAACTTAGCACTGACTTTATCAGGCATAAAACCTCTAATAGTTGTAGGAATATTGTGCTTTATGATCATTAGACACATCCTGTAAGACCTCTCACACTTATCATAATTGACATTTTCTTTAACTGAACTTTTGTTAGTGATAGTAAGGGTCCATCTGTCCTTAACGTATAGTCTAGGTCCATGAATCCAAAAACGATCTTTTACGTAGTCTTACCGTTTTCTTAAATTTATACCATTCATCTTAGACTACATAAGTATACAATTTCTCATCAATTTAACATAAACATTGCATTTAACAAAATTCTATTGTAATAGCCATAATAAATGAATTTCAGAAAATGCAACCAGTTTAACCGATAGAGCTGCGGCCAAACTTTCAGAATAATGCATGTCTTTATATGTCAACATTGTACTTGCTCAATATAGATATCCTAAAATCTAGGTCTTATGTAAGGGAACAACCTTCCTTTGGGCCGACTGTCACTTTATAGGATTGGTCTCAAAGTTTAAGTAATCTATATTGACCATATAATATATGTAATGACCCGGCCATAATGACAACCTTCCTTGGGTCGATTGCCACACGCATAGGCCACACAAATCTACGCATCTAGATTCTTGTTCCGCCATCAGACTAGTTGATGAGGTTAATGCAATATGGGCCTATAGTGTGACAACCTTTCTTTGGGCCGATTATCACACACCAAGGTTCTCCCACTTATATTACTCACATTAAGTATCTGAAACCGTACATAATTTGGCCAAATAATAGTCTTCTTTTGGGTCGGCTATTGTCCGCATGAACTATATACGCAATTAAATAAGCTCTTTTATAAATTCTTTAAGTTGAACATGTATATATTTTTATCTGTGTTATCAACTGTAGTAAACATTAATATTCATCATGCTAGACAAAAGCAATAGAATATTGATGATAAAGTGGAAGCATATAAGGGTACACATTACCATGATAAACAAACACCTCAATTCCTTCTTTATATCAACTAATTACTGTTTTGTCATGTATAGTTATTGTAATACTATAGTGCTCGTCAAGAGCTTTGAAACGGCTGTTTACATGCCCAAAACAAAGGTCGGATGAGCCTGTAACGGCTAATTGAAGTTTCTATTAGCAAAACGGGTCTGCAGTGTTTATCGGGTCTGAATCAGACCCGACCCGCAATAGTTATGTTATTGATTTTCTTTCTTATTAGGCCGGGTTTAAAGAACTGGATAAAACCCAATAAATTTAATGTGAGCTTAATTGGGATTAAGTTTCTTTATTTGATTAGAATTTTATCCCAAAATTTCCTAATAGACTAGAATTCTATCTCAACCTTAAAAACCCAAAATAATCTCAACAATTTAAATTTAAACTTTATATGAGATTAATTAGGAGTAGTTTTCTTATTAGATTAAAATTATGTCTCTAAATTTCTACTCCTAACTAGTCTCATAATCCCCTTAATTAAGAAACCCGAAATCATATAAATTTTTTTTTAAATAATTCATGTTGTCGTTGCATGCATGCAGGCCATGTGATACTCTTTTTTTAATCTCACCTTGGGCCGCATGCAGGCGGGCTTACATTCATGCAGGCGCCTGCTATATTGGTTTTTTTTTAATTCTATTTTTTAAACAAAAAACAGAATTAAAAAATAATAACACATAGAAAATTTTTAAAATATATATACATAATTCAATTTATCATCTCCAATTTAATTCAATTATTTGAGACAAAAAAAATCTTTATTGAATTAAACAAAGAGATACATAATTTTTGTAGATCGAGGTGATAAGATTTTTATTTTATATCCCGATGATCCGATAAAGAAGAGACTTTGATACCAATTGTTAGATCTAATTTATTCCATACAAGATCTCATACATGCATATAGCCTCTTTATTATGATCAAAGAGAAGAAGAGTTTTAGGCATACATGTTTCCATCACGAAAAAGATGTCGAAGGTTGCACGACCTCGAGGACACCAGAGTCTCTTCTCTCCAGCCACCAAGTTCTCTTCTTTATCCTTAGAGGAGATGAGAGACCTCCAAGAGAGATTGTCATTGTTAGTGGAGAGGGAACCCTACCCATTATATATATATATATATATATATATATATATATATATATATATATATAGAGAGAGAGAGAGAGAGATAGACTTGTATCCTTTCAAAAGGATTTGATCCCGGATCCTTCCCACTCAAATTCAACCCTCCAACATTCGAATACAAGATCCACTCCGTTGAAGTTGATTTATACTATTTCAAGTATCTATAAACCAAAAATCAAGTGTTTTAAATACTTTTTGCCCATCCATCAAGTAGGGGAAAAACGGACGGCCTAAATAGTGAGTTGGTTAGTTTAACGGTGTAGAACATTTGAAATCTAACAAAAATTAGTTTATAGGGGTTTTTAAATGTTTAGATCATAATGAAATGGCCGGATCGAGAATTTGTATGTCTAAAGACATAGATCTAACCAACTCACTACTTTCGGCCGTCCATTTTGCGTCGCTTGATGGATGGGCAAAAAGTATTTAAAACACTTGATTTTTGGTTTATAGATACTTGAAATAGTATAGATCAACTTCAACGGAGTGGATCTTGTATTCGAATGTTGGAGGGTTGATTTTGAGTACTGTGGGAAGGATCCGGGATCAAATCCTTTTGAAAGGATACAAATATATATATATACTATTTCAAGTATTTCAAAATCAACCCTCCAACATTCGAATACAAGATCCACTCCGTTGAAGTTGATCTATACTATTTCAAGTATCTATAAACCAAAAATCAAGTGTTTTAAATACTTTTTGCTCATCCATCAAGCGACGCAAAATGGACGGCCGAAAGTAGTGAGTTGGTTAGATCTATGTCTTTAGACATACAAATTCTCGATCCGGCCATTTCATTATGATCTAAACATTTAAAAACCCCTATAACTAATTTTTGTTAGATTTCAAATGTTATACACCGTTAAACTAACCAACTCACTATTTAGGCCGTCCGTTTTTCCCCTACTTGATGGATGGGCAAAAAGTATTTAAAACACTTGATTTTTGGTTTATAGATACTTGAAATAGTATAGATCAACTTCAACGGAGTGGATCTTGTATTCGATGAACTCATCATAGATCTAGGCTCTTGATTTATAACACGAGTCCCACACGTGTAGATGAGTCTCATATTTAAATTTAAATACACTCATTGTTAAGTGTAATTGAAAAGGGTATAGACCCAAACCATTTAGATTTAATTAATTCTTTATTGGGTCAAACAACATAGGTTAAGTGGGCGGGTGCAAATATCCAATTGACTTAATTAGGCCCAAAATAAATTAAACTTTAAAACATAATAAGTCTAAACATGTTATACTTTCATTCAACTGCTGAAGTGCTGAGTATTGGTCTGGTACAGCGTGTGTTTAGTTATCTTCCTCTTACTCTTAAATTAGTAAAATCTCAATTGATAACCTGATGCTATTTGGGACTGAATCAAGACCACCTGGAACTAATTCTTGATGTTTGAAAAGTATTTCTGCAATTTGTTTCGTGTATTTATATAATCTTTGGGTACCTTTCAGGAAACCGTGTTCGATCCTGTTTCTCTTACCTGCGGTCATATCTTCTGCTACATGTGCTGCTGCTCTTCTGCATCAGTAACAATCATTGATGGTCTCAAGGCTGCAGACCACCAAGCAAAATGCCCTTTATGCCGGCAGGTACATCCTTTCCTAACTACCAAATGTCATGTTATCAAATGTTGTTAAAGAACGATAATGGCTTAAAAAATCATACGAAAATGTGCCAGGGGGGAGTATATGAGGGTGCTGTGCACTTGGAGGAGCTAAACATGTTATTGAGCCGAAGGTATCCTTCAGTCTCAGGATGTACCGTATTTGATAATCATAATTGAATATTTTCTAATTGCATATCTTCTCTTGACAGCTGCCCGGATTACTGGGAGAAGCGGCTGCAGAGTGAGAGAGTGGAGCGAGTTCATCAGGCCAAACAGCACTGGGAATCCATGAGCCGAGCATTTATGGGTATCTAAGGGGAAAAAAAATGGTTTGTTGTCGCCTGTTCTTGCTTGTAAACAAATCAAGCTTGCTGTTGTTTGGTTAGATTAGAATTTTGGGTTAATTGTATGTTGTACGTAGATCTTTCGTGTTCTTCTCTGCATAGTTGCTTTCAAGTAAATGGAAAGCAAATGGTAGCTCTGGCTTGTTGTAGTATTTGTACTTCTAAGAGTCTAGTTGTCTATGCCTGATTGGTCCGCTGCTGTTAATTCAATCTCTAACGTGGAGAGTTAATTCTCTAGGGCCAAAGCATTACATTTCAAATGGAGTTATCAGACAGGGCATGCAGCAGATTCGTAGTTCGGTCTTCACCTCATCCTGCATCAGGCTAGTTCTTGATGCTGGGACTAAAGCAAAGAACTTGTGCAATCTCAGACTTGAGTCTTGTTCACTCGGAAGAAGGAAGAAGAATCATTTGAAAATCGAGAGATTAGAAACCATGTTATGGTATTTAGTGTGCTATTGCTATTGAACATTGTAAAACACAGCCTGACTCTTTGAGTGTAGTGAAATATTGGAGCATTGTTCATATACTATCAGTTTCTCTCAATTTTTTCTTTTAAATGTTATGTTCATCAATTTTATGCACTCGCCCATTCCAACAGGAAATCATCAGGCTGATTTACTTGTCTGGAACCTTCAAATTAATTCACCGGCATTATCATCTTTGAAGTTCTAACAGGGCAACAGGAGAAAGACAATTACATACGGTTCAATGCTTACTCAAAGATTTTATCATAATCTGCATTCATATGTGATCTCTGGGAGTTGAGTGACCAAGGTTAGCGCAACACATACCAAAATTAACAAAATTACTGGTGTTTCTGAGCAAAAGGTCATACTACATAACAAATTCGCATTTGACAGCGTTGATATAATCTCACTAAGAAAATATGTATTACACTGCTGATGCTGACGTTTGTGACCAAGGTTATCTTGCAATGAGCACAGTACATGAAAGAATGAAAGCATTAGGATCATCTCCTACACTCAATACAGAAAGAAATGAAATCTTTGCCACAATCAACAACAATCTGAGTCCTGGTACCCTCAAACGTTGATCAGTTACTTTGAATTTACAAAGCAATTCCCACGTGCATGGTACCTTTGGCAAAGCTTCTCCAGAGTCACTACTGAGTGCTGCATCGCATTCAGCTTTGTATCCTTGAACATTGCCTGGAAACAACACTTCACCTTCTAACTTTCCTAACATTGTGAAGGAACGAAATACAAGCATATCACGCACCTGGTAGTCATCACCATACTTCTCAATCAATCTACCAATGTGAACACGTTGTATGGTTGTGAGAGATCGCAAAGGTGCTGTTTTTCCGTCCCTCCTCTTCTTTCCAAGTGCAGATTTCACATCTATAAAAGAAACAGAAAATATAATATTCAAACAGTAATAAGAAGATGCTGACATTTCAGTATTCAGGCATCAAGCTGACTGTAAATACAAGGAGAATGGCAGATCTAATCTGGACATCTATAAAAACCCTGGAGGATGACACAAGCTATTGAAAATGCATAGTATAATAATAAAGCATTAGTGTAATTTTTTGGGGAGTAGAAAATTTTAAAAATCAGTACCGTGGTTTGCTTCTGCTCCTCAGTTTTATCATTTTGCAAAGATGAATGTATTCTCCTTCTGCTGTTAGTCTTTCTGTTCTGTGTTTACTTTCCCTCACTACTTCAGGGTAAGTCATGGATGTTGGTTCATTGGGGTTCATGTGCTTTCATGTTTCTTTTTTTCCTTTTTCCTCTTTTTTCTTTTAGCATGTGTGTTTTTGATTGGGCGCGAAGTTGAGGAGAACACAGCAAGCAAAGTTTTACACAGCAGCTGCATATGCTTAAACTACAAGACCAATAAGATAGGCTTTCTTAGACAGCAATTAACCTTACTAGATTGGGCCCTAGTAAGCCTACTAGAAGTTTTGGAAGCCGCTCTCTTGCCCATGGGTTTATTCTGGCTAGGAATTTGCCACCACCTAAAGAGAATTGATGTTGGGATGTTAGCCAGAGCCATCTTACTAGCTGTACTCCATAAAGAAAAAGGGATCTAGATGTTGCTGCTGAAATATTGAGTAACATAAAGTCCATTGTATAGGATCTAGTTGTTTCTGAGCCTACATCTCAACCTTTTCACTCAGGAATACTACTAAATCATATCATATATGATATCAATACATAAGGAGATACCGTGCCATGGATACAGCAATAGATAAACCTATACAAGGTACATATGCAATGATATGATTATTGCATCTCTAGATAATAAGAATCTGATCATACATTTATCAAGAAATTATCAAAATAAGAACCAAATGGTCCATAAAACATTAAGAAAAGAAACTAGTGTTTGGCATATTCAAAAAATCGCTAGTCAAAATCTATCGACCTGACTTGAACTCAATTGACATGACAGGATATGTCAACATTCTCATATATGTAATATGTCCTAGTCTAAATATGTTCCTGTGATATCCGCCCATTTCACATCTTTGTTGTGACACTATGCAGAATTTGTCTGGCATTCACAAATTAAACATTATGGCATGCAAATTCCATGAATAATTACATTGCCTATCTATATCAATAACGACAATAAGATTTTCGTAAACGGTCAAGTGACACTCAAATTAAGTTAATTAACATAGTCAGGTACTCTGTAACTCGGTGATGAGAAGAGTTTCAGTAAACATTGGCTTTGTAGAATGACTAAAGCTGTTACCTAAAATCCTACTCAAATCTTCATCTATTGAGTCGCTCATGAGCTTATCATGCTATAGTGAGTTGTTTAGAAAAAGTAGTTTCCTTTTTCAGTTTGATTGTCGCTCCTAGAGGAATGAAAATCTCAAAGCACAAGCTTAACTCTAATAAAATGAAGATTTTCGCATGTTTAGCCATCTTCATCAATCTTTTCTCAATTAATTTCATCCAATTCCTTCAAAGATCGCAACTTTTCAAAGAAAAACGAAAGATTTCACTAAGATTTTACTAACCGTCAGATTCGAGATCGCTGCCGCTGTCGAAAGGCTCAAACTCAGAGAAGGGCTTCTGCCCATCGTCGTGATTGGGGAGCAGAAGGGACGAGCACTGGACGATCTGCGGCGTCCGAGCGCGGACGCTGAGGAGGTTAGGGTTCGAGACGACGCCGAAGGACTAGTAGTTTCGGATGACGCTGCCGGCGTCGTCCCACTCTTTTCTGTTCTCGTCGGCGGCGGAGGCCAAGAGGGCTTCGGGAATCGTGAACGCGGGCTTGAAGACGCCGGGCTTCTTCCTCGGGAGCGCCACGCGAACCTTGGGCCGATTCTTCTTGTACTTTCTTCGAGATCCACCCATCGTCGTCTTCCTCGAGCGTGCGAGCTTTCTTCTCGTTCTAGGGCTTTTGAAGGGGTTTTAGAACCTAGATCTTTATTCTGAGTATTAAGAATGTAGAACACTTTTACAAAAGGACCCTGGGAAAAAAATCAATTGCAATAAATGTTACTGAAACTGCCACGCGGGCTAGATTGTTCAATGGCTGGTTTGGCCCAAATTCTTATAAATAACTAGTATACCACTCTGTCACAGTGAAAACCGACAGAAACCGACTGACAGCACAATAATGACAAAGGATTGGTTTGTTAGGAGGGCTCTTTTTCTCGGCTAAAGAGAGACGGATGGATAAAATTCGTAAAAAAATTACAAAAAAAAAATCTCACTTTAAACGGTTTTGATTATGAATATTTAAAAATGATAATAATAAGTTTGACAGGTTAATACACCAATAGATATATATACCCTCCCTTTTTTTATTTCAATGATCATATGACCAAATAAAGTACAACCTGAACAAAACAAACCGATCAAATTGATCTTTAAAAAAAAAATGATCAATGCACATTCCATCTGTAACAGTACAAATAAGCCTTGCATTTAGTCTGTTCAACAATAAGGATACAATGCTACACACAAAATCAGTGTCTTAAATTAAAAAAGAGCTGATTATATGTATTTGTTGCAAGTCTAAGAAAACTTACAAGGTTAAACGACCAGAAACAAAAATAATAAATGAGTCCCCACTTTAATAAATACTTGGTTACAAAATATGTACCCCTGAAAGAAAAAAAAAATTTGTGGGCCTCAAATATGAAGCGACAAAACAATTAGAGAACCAGCCTTTGAGATTACAGCGCGCTAAACAAAATAGAAAAGCGGACACACCCCCCCCCCCCCCCCCCCCCCCCCCAACACACACACACACACACACACACACAGAAAAAGGACATACTTTTAGACCAAAAATACACCTTCTCGCCCTTTTGTCAGTGGTCACGATGTCACACCTGACCGCTATTTCTCAAGGAAACAAGAACTATACATGTAATGTACTATGGATTAGCCACATCTCAGGCAAGTAATCTGGCTTCGCCACTTTCCCCAGCCAAGCGGCGCTGTAGAGAGTTCCACAAAAAACCATGCTCGTGTGTAGGCATGCACCAGTCAACATTCGTGCCTCTAGCCGTCTAACCCCCAAACAAGAAGCTAAAGATTGAGAATTGTCATGGTTCACTCTGCTCTCAACCTCAGAATCTCCTTGGCAGTCCTCTTCCTGAAATAATCCATGTGTTCCTACAAGTGGAAAGGAAAAACACTTTGTACTTTATGCAACCTATAACTAACTGCTGATTCGGTGCAATATATGACAACCAAGTAATTGAGCTTATGGATAATGATAATTTCAAGTGTCAATGAATCATACGCCTTGGTTGACATTAACAACATAACTAACCTGGCTGAAGTAGAGTCCCAGACCTCTACTGTAGAAGTCAGTGTACTTGAGCATGAACATCCCACAATCCCACCTGGTGTGATTTCAGAAGAATGTTTATGTCAGATATTCCCATCTTATCTCAGAAAATTAGCCCATATCACAGAAAGCTCACTGGCTTTCTCTAATTTATAAACCCCACAAAGAGAGCATGCTGCACTAACAACAGAAGCATAGGGCAAAATGTTCACCGCAACAGTTTTACAAACATGCCAACTGGTGCAAAAGTACAAGTAATTTTGTTGTAGAAACTGAGATTACATGTGTACAGAGTCTTCAACATTCAGTCACAACCTTTAATGGGATCATATAAATTAGAATACATAATGGATGCATGTAATCTCACGTCATGCAAGAATATTTTGCCATTTTCCAGACAACTTTAAGTTCTGTATCCCTTGTTTACATTTAGCATGATCTCCTATTGCAATGCACCTGTGTGTTTCAAGATGCATAATAACATTATGCTAAAACCTATCCAAGGAGGTTTATTCTAGATGGCTGCCTATAATCTAATTACGACCAATGCCCCACAATATGATTTTAACTGATCAGGAGACAGGATTGCATTCTTTATGCTGCAAACTAGTTTTTTTTTTTTTTTTTTTGCAAGAATTCAATTGTTTATCATTAGATAATTAACAGCTGTTCTGGACTTTTGGAAATCTGCCCTTCTAGTATATGAATTTTCTGGTTTCTCTTTGTTATTTGTTATGATGTTCCACATTCCAGAGTTGTTTCATTTTGTTATAGTGTTGAAGAAAAAAAATTCTGGTCCCAGTGATGCTATAAACACTGCAACAAACTGCTTTATTAGACAAAACAATAGGACAAAGCAATAGGAATTACTTTGTTAAAATCAATAAAAGAGATCCCTATGAGTCCTTTAGGGCCCTTGGTAACGAAATGGTTTAAGATAGACATTGGTTGAAAACTATCATATTGTGACAATAAAGCCTTACATTAATAAGCTTACGTAAAAAACGCTACACATTGGCCAAGCAAGTACAAGAAACATGAGAACTTGCAGATAACCATCATACGCAAAGGCTCTAATTAAAGTAACAAGCTGTGGCTAACAATGTATATCAAGTAAGCATAAAACCTTACACTCTACATGTGGGCCTTACGTCCATGCGAAAAGGCTTTCAAAATAAGCATGTCTCACTGGGAAAGGAAGAATATATAGGGTTTTATAAACAATTTTTTTTAATTGACGGAGATTTGAACCAGGACCTCTTGAAACCTGGCATTCTGACACCATGTCAATGATGTCAATATAAACACTTCACCCAGAAAGTTAAGCTTATGAGTTGTGGCTAACAATGTATATCAAGCAAACTTAAAAGTTGACAGGAACTAAAGGAGTTATCAGTGTGAAAATGTGAAAAAATCAGAGCCAAAACTCATTAAAGAGAAAAGAGCAAGGGAAACATAAAGAAAGCAGGCATACCCATTCTGCTGAAGCGGAAGGTTTTCAACCCTTTCTTGCTTCCAGGATGTTGTATCAATCTGCTTGTTACTCTTATCCTTCACTTCATCCATGAAGTATCTAGCCTGTTGTTCGTAGGAAATATACATCAAGGCTTGTCCTTCATATCCAGACAACTCAAAAATAGAATTTCAAGACAAAAAAAATTGGCGAAGCCTGTAAATTAGCAGGTCCGTATCAAGGTTCAGAATAATAAAGATTCTACCTAGAACTGCTAAATGTGTCCATAGAAAATTTGGAAACCTCTGATTTGTAAGATGAAAGAAACACTAACTTTGATTTTTTTTTTTTTAATGCATTCCAGATGTTGAAATTCGCCAACAAAAACACCCAGTGCAACATATCAAGATGGTGGAAACTTTAGGAACATGAAATATAAACTCATAAAGTGCAGTCTCATAAAGAAAATACTAGGGTAAAAAAAAGAAAGCAAACCCCCCGGTAAGCTTCCACTACTATTATACTAACCATCATGCATTATTGGCTAGCATTGGTCGTCTGCAAAATGACAGATCATCTAACACAAGCCACCAGTAGCTTGGACACGTTATGTTTGACAAAAATGACAAAAATCAACAGTAGTCGAATCAGAGACTATAATACTTCATACAAACCTAATCAAACATGAGATAGAACAGATTGGTATGCTAGCATAGTTTCTCTTGAACAGATTATAGACGTTACATCCAAAGTACTTAGCACATTTACCATATGGTGGATGAGTTACCATATGTAATTCCGGGACATAGGAAAACAATAATAATAGATGACTTTTTGGTGGCATTTACTGATTTCAAAAAGGAAATTCCTTTGGTGGTTGACATTCATCATGGTGCTAAAGGAGCACAAGTGTAACGGTCCCAGTTAAAAATTTTCCATTTAACCATACTTATCTCATATAATCTAAGCGTGGGACCCATCAAGGTACAATACTTCCAACATAATCATCAAAACTCACTACAATACATCAGAATTTTCACTAAAGATAACATGTATGAACAACTCGAGACATATCATACTAACACATGTAGTTCGCTAAACCATAAAACACAGTCTACATTTATCGTGTCAAAATATGTACATACATGTAAGGATCTAACACTAGGTCCTAATAGAATTACAAGTCAAGAGTAACACTTACTAAAAGTATGCATGTTAATACAAAGTTATATACATAACAAAAGTAATATCTAAACAGTGGTTCTGGTGGCGCTTGTCCCGCACAACTGCCCTTAAGCGGGTCCCTTGCCCTTGTCCAAACCTGTAGGTGGAGTTAGAATAGAGTGAGCTTGACGGCTCAGTGAGTAAAACAATAACTAAACATGCCTATCAAGTAGGTATACATGGCTAAATTATCTGATTGACATGTGTGTCGATATACTATTTTTGTAGGATCTTGTAATTAGCCATGAGCCAAAACAAAACACAGTAACAATGCCTTATTAGTCGACTAGGCCACCCTATAGTCGACTAATACTCACTGTAAGTCGACTAATATGAAGCTATAGTCGACTAACTCTGCTTCACACGCACCTGCTACTTTACTAGCAGCCAAGAATTTATGTAGTCGACTACCCTCCTTGGTATAGTCGACTAACTCAAGTACTAGTCGACTTGAAGTTCCCTATAGTCGACTAACTCTGGATCAGAAATTGTGTTACTCTCTGGATGTCACCTATAGTCGACTACCCTCCTTATGTAGTCGACTAATCCACAATATTGGTCGACTAGTAGTTGACTCAAGTCGACTAAAACTGTCAAAAACGGATTGTCAACTTTCTGTTTACTCTCTGTATCTGGGATTAGTCGACTACAGTCTGTTTGTAGTCGACTAATCCTGCTATATCAGCAGTTATCTGCCTAAAGTATCACACCTATAGTCGACTAATTCCGGACTTAGTCGACTAATCTACTTAAAAAGTGCCTGTTAAGAAGTCATTTCCAGATTTGCTGTTAAGGGTTTATACATGAATATAACATAGGACTTATATCATAATGACAACCACATACATACACATAATCTCCCCTTCTACGCCTCCGGTTCAACCCGGTCCCTTCCTCCGATACAATACATATAATCTCCCCTTCTACGCCTCCGGTTCAACCCGGTCCCTTCCTCCGATACACACAAAATATATATATAATCTCCCCTTCTACGCCTCCGGTTCAACCCGGTCCCTTCCTCCGATACACTCATGCCATCATATAATATCAATATGCAAAACATGTAATAAAATCATGGATTCATAAACAATATGAGTAATACTTGCGGAATTGAAACACATGAACCCAAGACATACACGAGGTCAAATACTTGTATATCTCTTACACTTATTTCATTTCCTACTTATTTCTAATCATCATGTTGTTAAGATTAGCATGTTCTACTCACACTTGAAGTAGTATGGCCTGATTTTTGTTGTTGTTGCTGTTAACTTGCTGTTGCTGCTGCTGTTGTTGTTGTTGCTGCAGTTGTTGTTGTTGCTGCAGTTGTTGTTGTTGTTGTTGCTGCAGTTGTTGTTGTTGTTGTGAAAGGAGAGAGAGAGAGAGAGAGAGAGAGTTTGTGAAGAGGGAGAGGGTTTGTTGATCAAAAGTTTAATCCTCTTCATCCCTTCTATTTATAGTCTTTTATCCTCCTATAATAATGTGCCAAGTGTCCCTAAAACATCCCATCAAGTTTAATTCACTCCATAATCAACTCCATGCCTCTCCCCTCTCCATGGAGTACAAGCATGGGGGAAATAGTGGTAATGTTGACTTTGGGGCATAATTCTTATACGTATAAATACTTACGTATACACTTGTATATACGTATCCGTATAATACCCGTATAATGCATATGGCTTATTAAGACATCATGCATGCATACTAATACCATTACCCTTATAATTATTTAGGACAAGAAATGTTTTAATTAAGGTAAGTGTTACATTCTACCCTCCTTATGAAAGTTTCGTCCTCGAAACTTAACGTACCTTGAAACAAATGTGGATGGGCCTTTCTCATCTCCTCCTCCAGCTCCCAAGTGGCTTCCTCTATGTTTTGATTTCTCCATAAAACCTTGACCAAGGAAATATTTTTGCTTCTCAATTGCTTTTCTTTGCGATCAAGAATTTGTACTGGTTCTTCCGCGTAAGACATATCTTCTAGTATATGCAGGGGTTCATCGGAGATGACATGATCAGGGTCGGGCACATACTTCCTCAGCTGAGATACATGAAATACATTGTGCATCCGTTCTAAGGCAGGGGGTAGGGCCAAGCGGTAAGCAACTGGTCCAATTTTATCCAGTATCTCAAACGGACCTACATATCTAGGAGCTAATTTGTTCTTACTGCCGGTGCGTCTCACTCCCTTCATTGGAGATACCTTCAGAAAAACACGATCTCCTACTTCAAACTCCAGTGGTCTGCGACGATTGTCCGCATAAGCTTTCTGTCTGCTCTGGGCTGCTTTCATCCTTTCCCTGATTAGCTTGATCTTCTCAGTAGTCTCTTGAATTACATCAGGTCCGAATAGTCTTCTATCCCCAACTTCCTCCCAACAGATTGGTGATCTACACCTCCTCCCATATAATGCTTCAAATGGAGGCATACCAATAGTGGACTGATAACTATTATTATAAGCAAACTCCACTAAGGGTAAATAGTTATCCCAACTTCCCCCAAAATCTAGTACACAGGTTCTCAACATGTCTTCCAATATTTGAATGGTCCTTTCTGACTGTCCATCTGTTTGGGGGTGGGCTGCTGTACTGAGTTGCAATTTAGTGCCCATAGCTCTGGACAAACTCCTCCAAAATCTGGATTGAAATCTTGGGTCCCGATCTGATACAATGGATTCAGGTACTCCATGCAATCTAACTATCTCTCGGACATATAACTGAGCCAGTCTTTCCATTGAATAATTGATCCGGATAGGCAGAAAATGGGCAGATTTGGTGAGTCTGTCTACCACTACCCAGACTGTATCCATTCCTTGGGATGTCCGAGGAAGTCCAGTGACAAAGTCCATAGCAATTTGACTCCACTTCCATTCGGGAATAGATAGAGGCACTAATAAACCTGGGGGCTTCTTATGTTCCGCCTTTACTTGTTGACAGACCAAACATTTGTGGACAAAATTTAAAATGTCTACCTTCATTCCTTCCCACCAGAAGTTATGTCGTAGATCTTGGTACATTTTTGTGCTCCCGGGATGAGCTGTATAAGGTGTACTATGAGCCTCCTTCATTATTTCTTCTTTGATCTCTGCTACATCTGGCACACATAATCTGCGTCCAAACCTTAGTACATCTCCTTCTATTTGAAACTCCTTAAGTTCTCCTTCTTGCACTTTCTTCATCATCTTCTTTATTTGAGCATCTCCTTGTTGGGCCTCTTTGATCTTGTCGTATAGATTAATTTGGATACTCACTTGATTTAGTTGATACTCAGAATTTGAAGAATCAATGACTCGCACTTCTATTTGCATTTCTTCTAGATCTCTTAATATTCTTGCTTGACGAGTCATCAAGGCGGCCAGGGCCCCTCCTGATTTCCGGCTCAAAGCATCAGCCACTACATTGGCCTTTCCAGGGTGGTATTGAATAGTAATATCATAATCCTTCATTAGTTCTAACCACCTCCTCTGTCTCATGTTCAGTTCCTTTTGTGTGAAGATGTATTTTAAGCTCTTATGATCAGTAAAAACTTCACAAGACACTCCATACAAATAATGTCGCCAGATCTTTAAAGCAAAGATTACAGCGGCTAATTCCAAATCATGAGTGGGGTAATTTCTTTCATGGGTCTTCAATTGTCGGGATGCATAGGCAATAACTTTTTCATGTTGCATTAACACACATCCCAAACCCAGTTTTGATGCATCACTAAAGATGACAAATCCTTCAGTTCCCGAAGGTACAGTTAAGACAGGAGCAGATGTTAACCTAGCTTTAATCTCCAGGAAACTCCTATCTTGATCTTCTCCCCAAGCAAACTTCTTATTCTTTCTAGTTAATTGAGTCATTGGTGCTACAATCAGAGAAAATCCTTCTACAAATCTTCTGTAGTACCCAGCTAATCCCAAGAAACTTCGGACTTCAGTAACATTAGTGGGTCTAGGCCAGTCTCGGATTGCCTCAACCTTTACCGGGTCTACTGATATTCCTTCTTTAGATATAATATGGCCAAGAAACCCTACTTGTTCTAGCCAAAATTCACATTTCTTCAATTTTGCATAGAGTTGCTTCTCTCTCAAGGTTTGAAGAACAATATTAAGATGTCTCTCATGATCTTCCGTATTCTTTGAATAGACCAGAATATCATCAATGAATACTACTACAAACTGGTCTAGATATTGATGAAAAATCCGATTCATTAAGTCCATAAATGCTGCCGGGGCATTAGTGAGTCCAAAAGGCATGACTAGAAATTCAAAGTGTCCATATCTTGTCCGGAAAGCCGATTTGGACACATCTTCAGGTTTGACCTTCAACTGATGATACCCCGATCTGAGATCTATCTTAGAAAATACACAAGACCCTTGCAGTTGATCAAATAAGTCATCAATTCGAGGAAGAGGGTACTTATTCTTGATAGTTGCCTTATTCAATTCCCGGTAGTCAACACATAGTCTCATACTCCCATCCTTCTTCTTTACAAATAGTACAGGTGCTCCCCAGGGAGATACACTTGGCCGAATGAACCCTTTGTCTAATAAGTCCTGCAATTGAGTTTTAAGTTCTTTCATTTCTGCAGGGGCCATACGGTACGGTGCCTTAGAAATTGGGGCAGTACCGGGTATTACATCTATTGTAAACTCTACCTCCCGATCCGGGAGCAGGCCTGCTAAGTCTTCCGGGAATACATCAGGGAACTCATTCACAATTGGAATAGTCTTAATATTTACATCAGTCCTTGTAGTATCCAACACCGAGGCCAGAAATCCTTGACACCCTTGTTTCAATAACTTGGTGGCTTTGATGGCTGATATGAGAGGTATATCACCACTAACTTTTTCTCCTTCAAAAATAAACTCCGGAGTCCCTTCCATTTTAAATATGATCCTTTTCTTATTACAGTCCACAATAGCACTACAAGCAGACAACCAATCCATTCCTAGTATGGCATCGAACTCCATCTCACCTAGCTTAATCAGATCAATGTATGTCTTCATTTCTCCAATTATTACCTCACAATTCACATATCTAGTGCTAGCTATCAAATTTTCCCCTATAGGTGTGGACACAACCAATTGAAATCCTAGGGGTTTTGAGACTTGATTTAGTTTTTGAGCAAGAGCACTAGATACGAATGAATGAGTAGCTCCAGGATCAAATAATGCATGAGCAGTATGTCCTGATACAGAGATCATACCTTCTACCACTGCATTCGAGGCCATTGCTTCCCGGTGGGTTAATGCGAAGGTTCTGCCTTGCACTTGAGGTTGCTGAACCGATGACTGGGTTGTTGCAGGACGTGGGGCATTACTGGCTTGTCCTCTGGGAGGATTCGTCCTCATGGTCGGCCTTCCACTTCCTCTACTCGGCCCTTGGCTTCCACGCATTGTCGGACAATTCTTTCTTAGATGTCCCACCTCTCCACAATTAAAACAAGACCTGTCAAAGAGACAGTTTCCAAAATGGTTTACTCTGCACCTCTGACACCAGGGAGCCTCCGAGGTTCTGGGATGGGACGCAGAGGTAGCTTGTGTCTTCGAGGGGGTGTCTCTGTTTCTCAGCCATGTTCTCCCGCCTCTGGCCCCTCCTCCTCTATGAAAAGTGGTGTTAAACCCAGGTCCTTTGTTACTGGTGGATCCTGATGCCGTCATCATTGGAGGTCCTTGATAACGGGGGCGCTTAGAATTGGGAGTTCCTTCTACCCAGTCTCCCTGACCTTCTTGTATGTCCATTTCTACCTCCAATGCTCTTTCTACTGCCTGGAGATAATTCCTCAGTTGTAATGGAATCAGTCGGCCACGAATATCTGATCTTAGGCCCTTTACGAACCTCTTTGTCTTTTCTCCTTCACTCCTTACCAAGGCATCAGCATACCTGGATAGCTGAGTGAATTTCTGATCATACTGGGATACATTCATAGAACCTTGACGTAGTTCCAAGAATTCTGTTGCCATTTTATCTCTGGCTGTCTCCGGAATGTATTTCTCAGTAAATTTGTTCACCAAGAATTCCCAAGTGATTGGTTCCCTGGCATTCTTCATACTAAGCTTCACTGCCCGCCACCAATGTTCCGCTTCCTTCTGGAACATAAAAGAAGAGAAGGACACCTTCTGTTCATCAGTGCAACTCATAACCTCTAAGATCTTCTCTATTTGAAGAAGCCATGATTCGGCTTGTAAGGGGTTCGCCTCTCCTTCAAATACGGGCGGTTTCATCTTCTGAAACTGCTCCAGTGCTCGATGGGAGTTGTTATTATTACTCGCTCTAGACATTAATTGTGCGAGCCACTCCGGCATTACCCCGGGAGTTCCCTCATTCCCTCTCATTTGAACTTCAGAGTCTCCATCATTGTTCACTGGGGGTGCACTCCCCATCTCACTGTAGTGTGTCGTATCGAGGGACTCATCAGGGGGTAGTTGGTTCAAATCCATGTATTCTCCCTATAAAAATAAGGGCGTCTAATCAACATACTATACAATATAGGAATGCATTGGGATAAAACTTTAGTCTCAGACAATCATGTAAATAACATTACTTTTGAAAACAAGCAACTGATTATATATATATATATATATATATATATATATATAGTTACATCCATCATGGATACAAAAGGTATTATGCTGACATGCCTTCCTTACTGGATATCCAGATTAACCCGTGTGCATTCATAAGATATATGCCAGGGTACATACAACAACCCTAAGGATATCCATTATCTAACATACTAGGTCTATACATGTATACACATCAAAAGTGTCAGCTCTAAGGTTCACCCTTCGTAGGGTAGAGTGTCCCCACTGGAATCTCCGCTAGTGCTGCTGCTATCATCCATATCCTCCTCGGGGTCTTCTTCCGGTGATTCATCCCCGGCGCAGCACCAGTTGTCTAAATCGTCATAAAGGTCCATATCCTCTTCCCACGTTTCGTTCCAAAAGACGCCTCCATATGTAAATCCCCTTCGAGTTTCTTCATTAATCGAGCTAGAATGCTCCATCACTGGTATCTCAAGTGAATCTCCCACAAGACTACCTGTGTCAACATGGGTTGGTTCAGGCTTGTTAGATGCCTGCGACTCGACCTCTTCACAATCTACCCAGTTTAGGGGCATAATCGTTTCCGCTGGGTCAGTTTCGTCCGACTCGTACCCCCAATCCATGGAGTCCGCTACCCAGCTCTCACTCGAGCTGTCGGAGCTAGAGACTGGCCAGCATACGTCGGAGTCCCCCATCTATATGTAAACAAAAAGGTCGTATCAATCTCAAGTCCATGAAATAGTCTCAATCATACAACTATCATCAAGAAGCAACATAAATAGACACACTGGTAACTACACTTATCCTTAGCCTATTCATAAGTCTCATGTCCTTAGAATAACTCATATTCAATAGATAATTTAATGCATCCCTTGACGCCTAATGCCAACTACTTAACTATGATCACATGTCTGCACGTGTAACCTAACAATTTCATCATCTCTTACTCCTTCTACTTCTAAACCTTTGCTCTGATACCAACTGTAACGGTCCCAGTTAAAAATTTTCCATTTAACCATACTTATCTCATATAATCTAAGCGTGGGACCCATCAAGGTACAATACTTCCAACATAATCATCAAAACTCACTACAATACATCAGAATTTTCACTAAAGATAACATGTATGAACAACTCGAGACATATCATACTAACACATGTAGTTCGCTAAACCATAAAAACACAGTCTACATTTATCGTGTCAAAATATGTACATACATGTAAGGATCTAACACTAGGTCCTAATAGAATTACAAGTCAAGAGTAACACTTACTAAAAGTATGCATGTTAATACAAAGTTATATACATAACAAAAGTAACATCTAAACAGTGGTTCTGGTGGCGCTTGTCCCGCACAACTGCCCTTAAGCGGGTCCCTTGCCCTTGTCCAAACCTGTAGGTGGAGTTAGAATAGAGTGAGCTTGACGGCTCAGTGAGTAAAACAATAACTAAACATGCCTATCAAGTAGGTATACATGGCTAAATTATCTGATTGACATGTGTGTCGATATACTATTTTTGCAGGATCTTGTAATTAGCCATGAGCCAAAACAAAACACAGTAACAATGCCTTATTAGTCGACTAGGCCACCCTATAGTCGACTAATACTCACTGTAAGTCGACTAATATGAAGCTATAGTCGACTAACTCTGCTTCACACGCACCTGCTACTTTACTAGCAGCCAAGAATTTATGTAGTCGACTACCCTCCTTGGTATAGTCGACTAACTCAAGTACTAGTCGACTTGAAGTTCCCTATAGTCGACTAACTCTGGATCAGAAATTGTGTTACTCTCTGGATGTCACCTATAGTCGACTACCCTCCTTATGTAGTCGACTAATCCACAATATTGGTCGACTAGTAGTTGACTCAAGTCGACTAAAACTGTCAAAAACGGATTGTCAACTTTCTGTTTACTCTCTGTATCTGGGATTAGTCGACTACAGTCTGTTTGTAGTCAACTAATCCTGCTATATCAGCAGTTATCTGCCTAAAGTATCACACCTATAGTCGACTAATTCCGGACTTAGTCGACTAATCTACTTAAAAAGTGCCTGTTAAGAAGTCATTTCCAGATTTACTGTTAAGGGTTTATACATGAATATAACATAGGACTTATATCATAATGACAACCACATACATACACAATCTCCCCTTCTACGCCTCCGGTTCAACCCGGTCCCTTCCTCCGATACAATACATATAATCTCCCCTTCTACGCCTCCGGTTCAACCCGGTCCCTTCCTCCGATACACACAAAATATATATATAATCTCCCCTTCTACGCCTCCGGTTCAACCCGGTCCTTCCTCCGATACACTCATGCCATCATATAATATCAATATGCAAAACATGTAATAAAATCATGGATTCATAAACAATATGAGTAATACTTGCGGAATTGAAACACATGAACCCAAGACATACACGAGGTCAAATACTTGTATATCTCTTACACTTATTTCATTTCCTACTTATTTCTAATCATCATGTTGTTAAGATTAGCATGTTCTACTCACACTTGAAGTAGTATGGCCTGATTTTTGTTGTTGTTGCTGTTAACTTGCTGTTGCTGCTGCTGTTGTTGTTGTTGCTGCAGTTGTTGTTGTTGCTGCAGTTGTTGTTGTTGTTGTTGCTGCAGTTGTTGTTGTTGTTGTGAAAGGAGAGAGAGAGAGAGAGAGAGTTTGTGAAGAGGGAGAGGGTTTGTTGATCAAAAGTTTAATCCTCTTCATCCCTTCTATTTATAGTCTTTTATCCTCCTATAATAATGTGCCAAGTGTCCCTAAAACATCCCATCAAGTTTAATTCACTCCATAATCAACTCCATGCCTCTCCCCTCTCCATGGAGTACAAGCATGGGGGAATAGTGGTAATGTTGACTTTGGGGCATAATTCTTATACGTATAAATACTTACGTATACACTTGTATATACGTATCCGTATAATACCCGTATAATGCATATGGCTTATTAAGACATCATGCATGCATACTAATACCATTACCCTTATAATTATTTAGGACAAGAAATGTTTTAATTAAGGTAAGTGTTACAACAAGAACATATACTGAAGAATGAAAAAAGTTTGCATTTAAAGTTTTAGCCAAGAATTTGGAAAGATAACAAATCTTCCACCAGTCAAGCCTCTAATGAAACAGTAATTGATTTTTGAAAAGAACACAGGGGCAAAACCATTTAGATTAAATTGGTTTATTACTTATATCCTGAAAATTAAGAAAATGCTTAAAATAGTGGAGATACCCATTTAAAAGAAGAAAGATGTGGAAATTGCTCAATTTACCATAACATAACAGTCTTGCTGCGAAGATAAAACTGACTACCATCTCAGAACAATTTGGATAAATCCCAAGAAGATCAGCAATGGAGGCAATTTTCTATTCTAGTGGAAATAATTCTTGGAGAAGTTTTAGAGAAAGGAGGAAACTTCAGAAATATGGCGTGCATGACGGACAAATAGAGTACAAAGAGAGGTAATTGGGCTAAGGATTATAGCAATGTTTGAAATATCACCCGATACTGATATTTATACTCGATACACTATTGCCAATATAACCCGATATACAAAGAATATCAATATTGCCGATACGGCGAGACAGAACGGCCAATAAGAAACCAATATTGCCGATTCCAATAACAAAAACCTAGGGCTGATACAATTGTTGATACCCAAGATTTCAGACCTTGGAAAATAGACAAAGGGTTGTCACTAACTTGTACAGATCTATGTGTACTAGTTTTTAGTGTTCTTATGACTAATATTTTAGGAATATAGGTTCCATCTTGCATGTTGTTCGAGGAAATTTTTGGAGTATACAAGGGGCTAACAACACAGAACAAAGTATTACATGGCATTAGCCATGAAACAAGATCCCCATTCAAAGATAATGCCCAAACAATTCTACAATGTGATTGATTTCATAACCTAGGACCTAATATACAGAAGGAAAAAGGAAAATGTTGGCCCAAAGGCCCATCACTCTAGTTTTGATAATGATTAACTCACGTAGTTATAGTACTAATGATCTTGTGTTTATTAAGTTTCAGATTTTCTATCAAGATCTTAGTCGGTGTTTAGCTTCAACAAAAGATTCGAAGTCAAGTTTTGAAGCTAGCACGTGTTCATTCAAAAGCTCGCGCTTCAAAGATCGCATCAAGTACTCAAGAGGAGTCTAGCTCTTTGGATCAAAGTTTGGACTAAGTCAAGATGGAGAAAAGATTTTCGACAGAAGATTTTTAGGACTTGTGTTAAGTGTTTGCAAGTGTTAAGATTTTATTTTTTAATAAAATGTACAGGATAAATTAGTTGTGGATTGCTCAAGCTCATACACACACACAAATTTATATGTGTTTTCATAAGAATAAATTTTAATTTTATAAAATACCGTTTTGGTTTTGAGCTTCAAATATGCATCCTTATGTTTCATGATTAAATTTCATCAAAACAAGTATATATGTGTTTTGAATTTCATCCATACGCATTGTTGGTTCAAATGTTTAGAAAAACTTATTTGATGTTTCTATACATGTGTTTAAGTCAAAACTTATTTTGAGCTTAATTGTCAAAAACATAGATATTTCATTTTATATGTGTATTGGATCATATCCATACACACTATGCTTCAAATGAATTTTAATATCTTGTTTTTGTCTTTAAACAAGTTTTGAAAAAAAATCTGTTTTTCATTTCAAAGTTGATTTTAAAAAATAAGGGTTTTCGGTTTAAGAATGAATTTCTATATCGCAAAAATAGTTCAACTTGTTTGTAATATGTGTTGATTTTGGATCACACATATTTGGATTTCAAAGTATTTCAATGCAGTGTTCTAAAAATCGGTTTCATTATTCGTGCGGTCCAACACTGAATAATGATTAATCGGAGATTAATCGGGGATTAATCATTTTTGAAAATTTTAATATATTTAATTATATTTATACACAGCTACATATGAATATATACAGTTAATTGTTGAAAATACCTAAATATTATACAAAACAATATCTAAATATGAAGTTATAAACCATGATATAGTGAACAAGATAGTATGAATAAATAGTGAAAAAGAAATAAAAGAACTTTCTCTTCGCATTAGTAATCTAAGATTTCAAATTTTGCAACATAATATAAATCAAAGAACTTACTCGCAAAATAAGATGAATAAAAATTAGTCAATTTATCAATCAAAATAATGAGCTTTAAAGAATGATGGAGAAAGATTGCTAAATAAGTTAATTTGAAAAATAATCAAAAATAATAAAACAATTATCATTTTATGCAAAATATACAATAATAAAATATCATAATTCATCTATTATTTAATAAATAACAATTCATCTACTATTTAATAAAAGATCATTATCAAATCATCAACATCACAACATAAACTACTTAGCGATCCAACACACACAAAGTGATAAATTTTTCAAATAAAAAACATATAAAATACCTAAATGATTAATCGGAAATTAATCGGAGTAATCGAGCATTAATCGAGGATCAATCAGAGATTAATCGTTTTGAGCCCGATTAATCGCCCAAGTACATAATCAGAGCGATTAATGTAATATTAAGCGGGCCGCCACCGAATAGGATTAATCGGCCGATTAATCCGATTTTTAGAACAGTGTTTCAATGAACTTATTTTTATGAATTTTATAGAGTTTTATGAGATTTTATGGGTATTTAAAAGACCAAGTTTCAAAACCCTAAAATCCAGCCTTTGGCGGTCAACCGACCGGTCAAACCGGACCAGATCTCGGTCGACCAGGCGATCGACCGATGTGCACAAGACGTGCACAAAGCTCTGGCCATTGAGCCGGTCGACCGTGCAGTCGGCCGATCTGGAGAGCTTGCTCTATGGATCTGGCCCCGATCAGCCGACAAGAGAGTTCACTCTCTGGATCTGGCCTCGGTTGACCAGGTGATCGACCGATAGGCAAATTGCCTTGGGCCGATCGACCGGCCGGTCGACCGACAACCCCAACGGTCAGAAATCTGACCATTGGCCGAAAAATCGGGCAGTCGACCGACAAGTCATTCTAGGCCTGTTCTGGACCCAACGCTATATTTTTGGACCCTATAAAAAGGGGTTCTCTTGGCCAGTTTTAAACAAGATTTTTGGGAGAGTTCTCTAGAGCTATTTTTTTATCTTCCACAGTAATTTTTCAATAAGTTTTTAGAGCTTTCATTTCCAAATCAAAAAGTTTTTCAAGAGTGAATCTCTTGATTTTATCAATAGCTTTCTTCAGTTTTCACCTCCAAATTTATCCAAGTTTTTCTCACAAAAACTTGAGTTTTTCATTGTCATATCTATCCTATAGGAGCTTCGTTAGTGAGAGTTATTTTTGTGATCAAGAGAAGTGATCACAAGTGTTCCACCCCCTTATATTAGAGAGTGTTGTAGAGGTGCAGCCTCGACAAACTTGTGAGTTCATATTGTGTTGTTCTTGCGGGAACAAGTGAGGAACTTATGGGTCTAAGAGTTCTAGTGTGAACTCGTTGTATGTGTTGCGGCACCGAGTGATCTTGCGAGAACGTTATAGTAAAAATCCTTCATAGTGTTAAAGGCAAGAACGTAGAGCAAGTGTGCTCGAACCTCGAAACATTTTTTTCGTGTTTGTGATTGCACATCTCTTTCTCTCACTTGTGTTTATATATCTTGCATGCTTATATTGTTCATCTCTTTATATGTTTGATATATCTTGTACTTAATTGTTATATGCTTGAGATTGTTTGCTCACACTTTGTATTTAACCAAAAAAGTCTGAGTGGCACCTCAACTCTTAATCTAGAGGAATCTTGAGGAAAAAGTGCAGAGCCCTTCACCGGGAATTCAGCTACACTCTTTGGCTATACGTTGTGCATTTGCAGTATAGTTTTTAGTTTACATAATTAGTTTTTAATTCCGCATGTGTTGCATTAGATTAGCTTGTCACCTATTCACCCCCCTCTAGGTGACTTACAATTGGTATCAGAGCTTGGTGCTTTTGATTTTGGTCTAACAACGTTGAGTTAAAAATTCTCATTTTAGCTAATCACAATATTTGCTTGCACACACATATGGATTTCATGTCACCTCCCTCATTTGACATTTTTGACTTCCAAAATTAAAAAGTTAAGATGTTTGTGTATCTTAAGGCCCTAGGTATTCATGTTTATCTTGCCACCATTAAGAATTCATATTTTGTAAATGGTAAGCATCTAGATGCTAATACAAAAGCCATTCATGCTCTTAAGCTAACCCTAAATGATGATCATTTATTTAGGATTTCTAAGATTGAGTCGGCTTTTGTAGCATGAACACTATTTGCTCTCTTGGGGAACAATCGCTAAATGAAAAAAAGAGTGACTCGGATGATGGAAGTAATGCTTCCAGCATGTGCTACATGGTCTAAAGGGATGACCCCCTTGAGGTAAATTTCGAATCCGAGCTTGATGAAGATGTTGACATGTCATATGATGAGCTTGCTTTATTTTGTCAACAATTTCTTAAAAACTATGAATTGTTAAAAATGAAAAACAAAATTTTGAAAAATAAAAATGATTTGATTTCAAAAGAAAAGGATTCGTTTAAAAATAAATTTAAATTGTTTCAAAAGAAAATGAAGTTTTAAAAAATCAAGTTATTTTGGTGGAAAAAGAAAAGGAGATTGTTTTGAAAGAAAACTCATTGAAAAAGAAAATAGCTTAAAAAGAAAAAGAAAAAATTTCTAAAAAGAAAAATAATTTTTGTCATGTCTCTCATGCTAATAATGTTGCATCCTCTTTTGATAAAATGAGATTCATGTTTTGAAAAAGAGAATTGATTGTTTGGGCTCCACTTTGAACCAATGTGCATTTAATCATAATAGGTTGGAATCTATGTTTCGCAAGAAACAAGTTCCACACATGCATGCACATACCCCATGGCATACACATACACACCATGCTCACAGCCCTCATTTGTATGTTAGAGTGTACACATGTACACATTGCGGCCGCAAAGGCCATCTTGCAAGATTTTGTTTTGATAGAATAAATTCTATAAATTTTACAAATAAAAATATTTGGGTTCCTCATAATGCTAACCCATGTGGACCCAACAAAAAGAAATGGGCACCAAAATCCCACCTATTGTGTTTGATGTACGTGTGGGCTCTCACATGACGTGAGAGGGATGGTGCCTCTAGTGGTAGATGCATGAGCTAGATGGACATACCAAATTGATGCATCGCTATCAAGGAAGTTTGGTGGGAGGATCACCATGATTTGGAGACTTAGAGAATAGTTCATATGGCTCATATGGTTCATAAACTAAACTCCTATTTTAATTTACATGTTTTTACAGTGATAATTTTTTTGACATGTTGTGGTTTTAATGCTCATTATGTTAAATGTAATGTTATTAGACAAGTGATATACATAGATAGTCTTTGAGATACACTCATGTTCATATGGATTCATATTTTGTGTTCTCACTATTGTTTAACTACTATGTATATACTAGTTCTAAAACACGTGCATTTAGCATAATGATCATGTTTGTTTTATGCTTCATGTGGTGATTACTTATTTAGATGTAGTTTTCATTAAAAATTGTGTTTATGCTTGTACAAGTAGGGAGCTACACTTGATTATTATGTGTTTGTGCTTCATTGCCCATTTGTACTCATTACATGTACATGTATAACCTAATTTTGATGATTCTTTCATTTATACTTGTTTTCACTATTTTTTGTACATGTTTAGCTTCATATTTATGTTATTTTTGTCTAAAACTAATAAATATACATGTATATTATTGAGTCACTTGCCTTCATGTAAAATTCTATTATGAACTCATTTGTGTTTGAGATATGTATGTATACTTTTAGTTTCGACAAAACATACATATACCTTGAAGTTTGTTTAGATTTAATGAAAAATAAATTTTTATGATTTTCATATGTTTTGATGTTTTGAGCTTTATCGTTTATTTCGTGAATTTATAGTTCACATGATTCTTGTAAACTCACTTTTATATTTACTCATGACTTCATTTCATGAGCACATTTTTGAGCTTTATAGAATTTGAGTGACAACTCTTGTGTGATATACATGTTTCATGAATATATATTTGTTTTTATTCCTTACTTAAAGGATTTCGTACTAGTTTTCAAAATTATCATAAAACTAGTTTCGTATTCTTCAATTGGTAGAATTTTCAAACATGTTAAATTATTTTTAAACTCTTATTTTTGAAAACTCCTACCAACCTAAGGGTGGTTGGATGGGTGACCATGCCTTATATACCCTTATTGAATATCTTTCAAACATGTGCATGAATAGAGTGGTAGTTATGAGTTATACACATAATCTTCAGGGAATATTACTTTTGTAAACTCATATGTGTTTTCTATATATATGTATGCATCAAATTTCAAGTGATATTTTCATTTTCATACATACATATATATGATCTATATTGTACTTATTTTACAATGCCATATATTTTATTTAAGCACAAACTGTTTATGTTAAGCTTGACTTCGTTAATTGGTATCTTTACAAGCTTATGCATTGATTTTGATTGGTAGTTTTTTTTGGTATCAAAATATATTTCATGTATTACCTTCAATTGGTATCAAAAACTTACAAATAGTTTCATACTTCATATTTCACCTTCAATTGGTATCAAATTTACAATTGATATCATAATTTATTTTGTTGACTACAAGAAACTTTAAAATTTTGTTTTAAGTATTATCAAAAAATTTCAAAATTTGTTGATATATATTGAATGCAAGGGTAGCTTAACATCTCTATATATAGATTCATATTGAGTGTACTTATATTGAGGAGCTTGACCTCTCTTCTTTATGTGGTACACGTGTGTAGGAGGAGCTGAACATCTCTACTTATACATTATATATTATGCTTTATGTGGGTTAGGGTCTAATCATCCCTTCTCCATGTAATGCATGTATGCAGGGGGAGCTAACTTAACGTCTCTCCTCTTCATGAATGTATATCGCATATATATATATATATATATATATATATATATATATATATATATATATATCTTTATTGTTTGATTATTTTCGCCCCTTTGTTGATGGATTGACAAAAGTTGGGAGAAAATTTAGAGAGTTATATATGCATGCTATGCATTTGTTGTTTATGCATATATTTGTGTTTAATTTATGAGCCTTCATTGAATATCTTTATGTTTATTGCTATGCATGAGTTCAGGGGGAGCTTCTATGAAGCTTATCTTTAATTCATGCATATATGACTCCGTGAGTTTTGTCATCATCAAAAAGGGAGAGATTGTTTGCCCAAAGGTCCATCACTATAATTTTGATGATGATTAACTCATGTAGTTATAGTACTAATGATCTTGTGTTTATTAAGTTTCAAATTTTCTATCAAGATCTTAGTCGGTGTTTAGCTTCAACAAAAGATTCGAAGTTAAGTTTTGAAACTAGCACGTGTAGATTCAAGAGCCCGTGCTTCAAAGATCGCATCAAATACTCAAGAAGAGTCTGGCTCTTTGAATCAAGGTTTGAACCAAGTCAAGATGAAGAGAAGATTTTCAAGAGAAATTTTTCGAGACTTGCGTCGTGTTTGTAAGTGTTAAGATTTTATTTTTAGATAAAATGTAAATGATAGATTAGTTGTAGATTGCTCAAACTTATACACACACAATTTATATGTGTTTTCATAAGAATAAATTTTGATTTTAGAAAATATTGTTTTGATTTTGAGCTTCAAAGTATACATCCTTATGTTTCATGATTAGATTTCATCAAAACAAGTTTATATGTGTTTTGAATTTCATCCATACACATTGTTGGTTCAAATATTTAGAAAAACTTATTTAATGTTTCAATAGCATGTGTTTAAGTTCTGTTTAAGTCAAAACTTATTTTGAGCTTAATTGTCAAAAACATAGATATTTCATTTTATATGTGTATTGGATCATATCCATACACACTATGCTTCAAATGAATTTTAATATCTTATTTTTGTATTTAAACAAGTTTTGAAAAAATCTGTTTTTCATTTCAAAGTTGATTTTGAAAAATACGTGTTCCGATTTAAGGCTGAATTTCTATATCGCAAAAATAGTTCAACTTGTTTGTAATATGTGTTGATTTTTTATCACACATATTTGGATTTCAAAGTATTTCAATGAACTATTTTTTGTGAATTTTATAGATTTTTTGAGATTTTATGGGTATTTAAAAGACCAAGTTTCAAAACCTTAAAACCCAGCCTGAGACCACTGGCGGTCGACCGGGCGGTCGACCGGGCGGTCGACCGACGTGCACAAGGCTCTGGCCATTGGGCCGGTCGACCGTGAGGTCTTGCTCTCTGGATCTAGCCCCGGTCGACCGACCAGAGAGTTCACTCTCTGGATCTGGCCTCAGTCGACCGGGCGGTCGACCGACAGGCAAATTGCCTTGGGCGGACGACCGATCAGTCAACCGACAACCCCAACGGTCAGAAATTTGATCGTTGGCCGGTCGACCGGGCGGTCGACCAACAGGCCATTCTGGGCTTGTTCTGAATCCCAACGGCTATATTTCTGAACCCTATAAAAAGGGTTCTCTTGGCCAGTTTTAAACAAGATTTTTGGGAGAGTTTTCTAGAGCTATTTTCTTATCTTCTACAGAAGTTTTCAACAAGTTTTTAGAGCTTTAATTTCCAAACCAAAAGAAGTTTTTCAAGAGTGAATCTCTTGATTTTATCAATAGCTTTCTTCAGTTTTCACCTCCAAATATATCCAAGTTTTTCTCATACAAGCTTGAGCTTTTCATTGCCATATTTATCCTACAGGAGCTTTGTTAGTGAGAGTTGTTTTTGTGATCAAGAGAAGTGATCATAAGTGTTCCACCCCCTTGTATTGGAGAGTGTTGTAGAGGTGCGGCCTCGGCGAACTTGTGAGTTCGTATTGTGTTGTTCTTGCGGAAACAAGTGAGGGACTTGTGAGTCCGAGAGTTCTAGTGTGAACTCGTTGTAGGTGTTGCGGCATCGGGTGATCTTGCGGGATCGTTATAGTGGAAATCCTTCATAGCCTTGAAGGCGGGGACGTAGATAAGTGTGCTTGAATCTCGAAATAATTCTCCCGAATTTGCGATTGCTCATCTCTTTCTCTCACTTGCGTTTATATATCTTGCATGCTTATATTGTTTATCTCTTTATATGCTTGATATTTCTTGTGCTTAATTGTTATATGCTTGGGATTGTTTGCCCACAATTGTATTTAACCAAAAGAGCTATAGCAGCACCTCAACTCTTAATTTAGAGAAATCTTGAGGAGATAGTCCAGAGCCCTTCACCGGGAATTCAGCTACACTCTTTGATTATATGTTGTGTGTTTGCAATATGATTTTAGTTTGCATGATTAGTTTTTAATTCCGCATTATGTTGCATTAGATTAGCTTGTCACCTATTCAACCCCCCTTCTAAGTGACTTACAAAAAAGAGACAGAACGCTTTTATAATTGATAATTCCTAGGTAGACAAATTGGAAGTTGCTTTTGGGCTACTAAGTGATAGGTGCAAGCATTTAAGACAAGAAGGAATATCAAAAATGACACCAACAGGGTTGCATGGTTGGGAATAAAGAGGGCACAAGCAAACAACATGAATACAACGTAATGGAATGTTAAAATGGATTTGCAGTAATTTGCAAAGGTAGGAAAGATAAAAACTCCAACTAAATATATTAGATGAGGTGACATGATTGGATTGGAGGTTCAACAAAAATGCACCGTGAGTTAAATTGGAACCACAAGAAAGGGTTGGAGAAAGCTCGTTGTGATACTGGACATAGCCTTAATATACATATTTGGTGAAAAAAGACTCAAAAGGCTGTTGTTCAAATATATTCATGCTCTGCCAACAACAAATTTTATGGTTCCCATACACATGAAATAAAAATGATTGGAGAAGCAATCAAAATCCTGGAGTAACTACCACTATGTTTGATGTGTCACCTAAGTCAAATGAACTCAAAATAGTATATTTGTCCAAATGCCCACCCACACCTTGGACGGGCCAAGGGAGGGGGCTGTTGTCAAACAAATCAAAATCATTATTTACCACTATATGTTTCTGTGTAATTGGGAGTGGGGGTGGGCTTTTTCTTTTCTTTTGTGTGTGAGTGTTTTTTTTTTTTTTTTGGGTGTTGGGGGGGGGGGGGGGGGGGGGGGGGGGGGGGGGGGGTGCGCACTTCAGTCAATATGTGCGCTAAAATTGTTTCCATCATAGCTTTTTTCAAGCAAAAAAACTCACTTCACTTGTCCTAACTTTCCACTGAATAATTTTGTCCTAATTCTAAGCACCATTTGGCACTTCTACTAGAGCGTGGTCATTCTAAGCACCATTTTTTCAAGCTGCAGCGCTCGCATGCAAGTTAATTATTTACTCAACCACGGGGCAGCCATGCATGAGTACGAGAATGTGACAGGTATTATTGGCACAATGATCAGGAGGGAGTATGAGGAAATTATGTCAATATATCATATTTTCATTTGAATCGTTAAATTATAACTTTTTTTATATTTGTAAAATAAAATCCAAACATAAGCAGTACAGTACAGCTAAAACTGCCAAGCCTAAATGCCAAATGAAGAATCAAACAGAAACTGAGATTCCTGGCATTAAGGGGAAAAAAACTATGACTACTTTCACTAAAACAGTGTGTATATGTCAGATACACAGAGTCATCTTCAGATGACAATTATCCTTCGGTTTGATGAAAACTAAAAAAAATTGTTAACGTACCAAAACTCTCAGAACAGCAGTATCCATGCTGCCAAGTGAATCAAGATATTGGAAGGATTCATCCTTGACATTGATAACTGCTAAACACCAATGTATATCTTTGTGAATAGGTACAAAAATCTGCATGGTAGATTCAAAACATCAGACTAAATTAAAATAATAATAATGATGATAGCTTATCTCAAGAAAGAAACAGAAGGAAACACCAACTTTACTTTGTCACACTCAATAAGGCCATATCCTAACTTCCTCTGGGTAGTCCACCTTTTAACCGCATTAAAATCGTAACCACTTTTCCCTCTGATCA
The DNA here is from genome assembly GCA_038442645.1 of Agave tequilana. Classification (NCBI taxonomy): domain Eukaryota; kingdom Viridiplantae; phylum Streptophyta; class Magnoliopsida; order Asparagales; family Asparagaceae; genus Agave; species Agave tequilana. The sequence goes on from JAVJIF010015832.1 coordinate 47,918, forward strand.
ACTGAGCAAGAACGGAGAAAATATTAGAAACAAGTAATGTTTTTCTTTTTTCCTTTTGACTTGCAAATCTAAAGGACAACCATGCAAAATGCATAACACTTGACAACCAGATTTGCTTTCAAGTTTATTACCTCTAAAGGTTCATTGCATATATTGTTCAACAATTTTGGTGACTACTGAAAACTCATGAGAATGGCCCACTTTTAAATGTGTGTGTGGTATAGGATATATGGCAGAAAATGAATAGAAGCATCTAAAATTAATTCACCTGTGATAGCTTTTCCTTTTAAGGAGATCTTGGCTATTTTATATTTTTCATATTTAAGGAATTATTCAGAAAAGATATAATATATGATTCAATAATTTCCTTCCAAGATTCCAAACGTGCTCTTATTAACTTCTTACATGATTTTCTAGCTCAGATGTGAAGACAGAGAATCACACAAGTATATAAAAATTGTTAAAGACCACTTACTCCATTTGCTTGGTCTATGGCGTATTACATCACTTGGGCATCAAGTTACTGCATACTCTTGTATCAATTCAATAAAAAAGCTACAGTTACATTAAAGTTAAGTAACTAGAAGATCATGCATGACTTTTATCAAAGGATCACACTGTCTCCAAACTAACATGAGATTATGTTCTAAGCCTCTTATAAGACGACAGACAAGCGTGGTGAATTGTCTAAAATACTTTCATTTCAGTGTTTATCTACTTACCTGCTTATAGCATATTATAGTAATAACTTCCTACAGGGGATATTTGTTAAGGAATTAACTGCCTCCAGAGACAGTTATTCTATGTATAACGTATACTAGACCAAACATTCCATATAATTCAGTATACATGCACATGTACCAACTAGTAATATCATATAGGGATTGATAGAAGAACAGATATCTTAGAAATAACTTCATACCATGATGCTGCTAGCATGATAACTGCAGAATAAAATAAAGAAACAGAGGAGTAAAAGAAATTTCTAAACATGCTAACCCTTTTATAGAAAAATGTATTGAAGAAATGGCATTTCAGAAAATTTTCTGGTTCTCTTCTCTCCCTTTCCTTCAGCAATTCAAGGTACAGATTTATAACCTACAAATATAACAAAAGGTAGAATATGAACTCATTGAGGTTAGTATTCTGCAAAGTTCCAGCATTTGAATAGTGAAATTTGAACAGTTGCAAAAGAATACAATAAAAATCACCTCGTCATTTAACCAAGAATTGCCATGTAGGCATTGCAAGACTTCTCTTGTAATCTCAATATTAGATGCCTTATGTGCGACTAGAAGTTGACGTCTGCAATAAAGACAACCCAAGCATGATACTTTAGTCATCGAATATGTATATATGGGAAGAATCTGTGTGTGTGTGTGTGTGTGTGATTGTAACCTATGAATATACCTATTGCCACCGCAAAAAGCAAATGAGACCTCATCCTCTTCTTCATCTGTTAGAGGTCTAAAAAGTTCATGCAGTTCCTGGAGATATGTACAGATTGTAACAATAATCAGCATCATAGAAAACAAAGGCAAGCACAAAAGAATCATTGGTAAGAGAATTGCGAAGAAATAAGCCATTAAGCAAAGTCTTATCCACATAAATCAGCAAGAAAAAGAAGAAAGTCAACTTCTCAGCGAGCAGATTGCTAATTTTAGAAGTAAAGAACATTAAGATGTATTATCAAAAAGGAAAGATGTGTTTTGAAGCAATGAAAGAAGTATGCAAGGCATCAACATGCATTTTGATAAAATTATACTTTGCTTCTAAAAGATCGTTGAGCAGCTTGAGCTCATGCCTCCCAAGTAATAAAAAATGATTTAAAGTTCTTAATAAGAATTTCATGAGACATATTAATTTGGAACTAAACTATCTGAAAAAGTACCCATAAGTTGAGTTAATGCCTCCCAAGTGATAAAGCATCTGAAATGTACAAATTATTGAATTTCCTCAATGAACTCGATGAAGACATGTCAAAAAATATGCTTGACGATTGATGACGTGATTGATCTAAATGCATAAGTGAAAACCTGCAACAGAAGAGAAGCTGGAAATAATAAACAGAAAGTAGTTAAGAAATTATATGCTGTCATTATCACATAAGAAGGATCAAAAGAAAGGACTTACAAACTGTTGGGTCATTATTCTACATCTTTCCTAAGTGGACATCTGGTTAAAATGTTATGCAAGTGTCATTTGAGAACATAACAAGGTAATATTCACCGGTTAAAGACTAGTAAGAAGCTAATCCTGACAGGCTAACTCAAATTGCTTGAAATAGATATATTACGTGTTTATATGCAGGTGAATATAACACCATACATAGTTCTCTCTTAATAAATTTTTTAACCATTGCTTTCAAATTATTAAACAATCTTGAACTCACATATATCAACCAAATTTGTTAGGAAAATCACAAATATACGAGGGAACTTGTGGGCACTTGGAACTGGAGAAACATGAACGAAAATGAAGGTATTAAATATAAAATGTCTAGATGAAGGATTTATCATTAAAATGTATATCAAGGTGTACTAGCAAGATCAAGTTAAGTAATCACTCACAGTTAATGGATCCAACATAGACTTGATGTTTACATTGGATTAATGCTTGAACAACAAAGGCTAAAAAAGTAACAAGTGATGTAATAAGTATTTTTGTTTGCAAGACCTGTCTGTAATGATTTTTTGTTCGCATGTGAATGCATAACGGACTGGAAAGTTAAGGATGTGGAATACGTGATGAAGCTTGACAACTAGGTTGTGCACTTGAAATTTTCCACTATCAATCTACCGCCCTCCAAATAATCTGACGTGTTTCCTTAATTTCAAGCTACCCACTCTCTCATGCAATTTAAAATTTAAATTATCCCACTGCATATCTATTCCAGAAGAGGGTGTGACTTATATCACAAATCCCATGTATGCAACAAATTTTACTACTATCTGGTACCCAAAGTCACAATATATGATAGCTGGTTTATATTAGGCTAGAACCAACTTATAAATGGTAAATCGGGGTGTGCACACATACTCTATAACTACAAATGGAATCTGTTCATTCTAAAACTCGCTCCATTATGCGTGCATATCTACCAACAGAAATCTTACAACATGAATAAAACAAAATACGCATTTTACACCGACAATTAAAACACTTGTAAAATTACCTCTGTGGGCTTCTCCTCTTGCACCTTCCGCACAGATTGAAACTCCGAATACTTCTCCTCAGTCAATTTCACCTCAAATGCCAAGCTACTCAACTTCAAATCCCGCTTCTTTGCATCTTCATACAATTCCTTATAAACTGGCCCTCTTTTCACCCAAACATTCTCCTCTCTCACCTCCACGCTCTCCTCCACAACTCTCCTCGCATCCTCCACCTTCCTGTTCACAACCTTCACATCCTTGGAATCCGAAGGCAGCGAAATCGGCGAAATCTCCTCTACAGACCCTAACCCTGGCTTCAACCCAAATCCTGGCTCTACCTTCTTGGCCCCCGAATCCCTCACCAATTTCCTGTAATCCTCCAACCCCAACCCCTCTTCTCTCCTCTGTTTGAAGACCCTCGACACGAAATTCCCCATCCCCAAAATCTCTCGCTTTATGAGGCTCCTGCTGTTGCTCGATCCGAGGTTGAAGACTCTGATTACCCTCTCAGGCCCGTGGACTCGGCGGGAGAGTGGGCCGGGCGGCGGGAAAGAGGCGGCCGGCCGGTTGGGGGCAGGCGGCTGAGACTGAATCTTGGGCTTCTTCGACGGCGGAGCGGCCGTGAGGTCGGAGATAGGATGGGGAGAGGAAGGGAGCAGATGGATGAAGCAGCGCTTGCGGTTCTCGGTCAAAGCGCCCATTTTGACGACGGCTGCGGTGGCGATTCCATCAATGGCTGCGAGAATTCATGGGTATAGGGTTTGGGGGAGAGGTCGATACTGGGGGAATTTTTTAGGGCTTTAGGATGGGGAGAGATTTTTGAGGTTTTCTTCAATTTTTCCGTTTGTTTGAGGAAAGGAGGAGAGAGAGGAAAGGCAGTCGATAGAAAGGGGGTACGGGTGTAAATATTGAGAACTACGGTGGCAGAAATGGAAGCAGGATGAGAACAGGCCGGGAACAGATATTGCCACCCCTAAGAATGAGATGGAGCACCCCCAAATTTGATTAAGGTACTCCAAAGCAATCAAAAAAATTTCAAAACACCCTCTTCTTCTTCTCCTCCCCCTTCTCTCCTTCCCATGCCGCCCTCCCCCCTCGTTGGCCACCCCCCAACTCCAGCGCTCCTCCCGGAAAGGAGAAACAAGAAGGGAATTTTAGATATTTCACCAAAGGTAAAATTATTTTAAAAAATAATGGCACACTTGTAAATATTTGTGGGGTGCATTTCTCATTCTTAGGGGTGACAAGATCCATTCCGAACACGCGGATGGGAACAGATATTGCCATCCTAAAAGGCAATGAAGGCACCCTAGGATTAGGGAACGGATATTGCCACCCAACAAATGAGAAAGGCCCTCAAAAAAATTACAAGTGTGCCATTATTTGTTTTGACGATTTTCACTCTCGGTCAAAAATCCAAAGTGCCTCCTTTCCTCCTTCCTCCTTCCTCCTTTCCTCCTCCTTCCTTCCTCTGATTTCTCCCTCCTTCTTCGGCGACCCCCACTCCCCGGCGCTTCCCCTCCTCCTTCCCCTCCCCTCCTCGGCGCTCCCACTCCTCCTCCTCCTCCCTCCCTTTCTCCTCCCCGGCTTCCGCTCCCCTCCCCGGCCTCCCCCTACCCCATCTGTTCGGTCGGATCCAGTCGAACAAATGGGGGCAGGGGAGGATAGGGGGAGGCGGGGGGGAGGGGAGGAGAGTGGGAGGGGGAGGAGATGGGGCCAGGGGACGGGGGAGCCGAAGAAGCCAGCGAGGAGAAAAGGGAGGCCGCCAATGGTGACGAGAGGGGGAGGCCGCCAGCGATGGGGGAGGCCGGGGGAACGAGGGGTGGTCGTCGGCGATGGGGGAGGAGAGGGGGAGGCCAGGGGAGTGAGGGGATGGTCTTCGACGAGGGGATAGCATGAGAGGTAGAGGAAGAGGAGAAAAAGAGAGTATTTTGAGAGTTATTGAATATTTTGGGGGGTGCCTATATCAAATTTGGGGGTGCCCTATTCCCAAGGGTGCCTTCATCATTTTTTGGAGTGGTGATATCCGCTTTCTTAGGACTATGGCACTCCCAAATTTGATAAAGGCATCCCCAAAATATTTTTAAAAACCCAAAAATCCTCTTCTTCTCCTCCTACTCCTCTCTCTCCCATGTCTGTTGACACTTAAAAAAGACAAGATTCTTATTGGTCCGAACGATGTCTAAACTTGTTGACATTTACAAAAGACAAGTGACAGATAAGCTGACGACCAGTTCTCACCCATCTCCGAGGGACAAAGAAGCAAATTGCATTCTACTGATCAGACAGTAAGCCCAGATTGTCTCTAAACAGACCTCAGCAGGTCTAAGATGCTAGCACTTAGCATCACATGAGCCCAAAGGAACAGCCTCGCCTGAGAGGCTAAGATCATCTAAACTTCGCCTTGAAGCCATTCACAACTCCGTCAGGAAGCTAACTCATAGCTTCGCCTGAACTGCTCAAGTTAACTCCGCAGAGAGTTAGCTTCGCTTGAAGCCACACGCAACTGTTTTTCATCGATTTGCAAGGGGGAAAACTTACAATAAAAAGTTGAGGAGCTAAATTACAAGTATTCTTAAAAAGATTACAAGTAGATCTCCTCAGAGATTCTGGAGAGGTGTGCCGATAGGAGTCTGGTCAGCGCGCGACCACTTTGTCCCTTTGACGATGCGAGCGATGAGATTCCCTTCTCGCCTGGTTCGGGAATCAAAGAACAGAAGGTTGGTAGAATCCTCTTGCTACTTCTCAAAACCTGCCTTCAATTAGGAATTCCTTCTCGCCTGGTTCCGGAGATTCCTTGAGAAGAAGGTATTAGGGTATCAGCACCCTGATTAGAGAAGTAATTCTCTAAAGGTCTCTGAATTCAAGAGCGCACAGTGCGTCGTGAAGAAGCCTCTGCTTGTGGAGTCCTCTTGTGCGTGTCGTCTCAGAAAAGCTCTTCCAAGAAGTCCTCCCTCCTTGTGCCCCTGGCGGGCTATTTATAGGGAGAACAAGGGTATAACCATCCCTTGAAAATATGAAAACAGATTGAATCAAATCTATTTAAATCTGGAAAGTAGCTTTGCTGCGAGGCTAAGATCAGCTTCTGCGAAGCTAGAAATGGCAGGTCGGTTGATCTTCTTGATCTGTTTTGATCCTTTTCATATTGTTAAAAGATCTCTCCTGATCTCCTTACTCGTTTTAAGAGAGTCAAGAGATTGTGGCAATCAACTGCCGAATTTGATCTCCGATTTGATCTTAATTGGATTTGATCTGATTAGATCTGATCTCATCTGGAGATTTGATTGGTCAAAGGTTGATCGTAGCAGACCAACAGCGGAGCTGCCGCATTGAGCTCACAGCGGAGCTGGAAGGCGCATCTGGCGAAGTTAGAAGAAAGCTCTTCAGCGGAGCTAGATAACATCTGTGGCGAAGCTACCGAACATCCTTCTGCGCGGTTGCGTGTGGCTTCAAGCGAAGTTAACTCTCTGCGGAGTTGCGCTTCAGCAGTTCAGGCGAAGCTATAAGTTAGCTTCCTGGCGAGGCTTTAAATGGCTTCAAGGCGAAGTCGGGTGATCCAAGCCTCTCAGGCGAGGCTATCCCTTTGGGCTCATGTGATGCTAAGTGCTAGCATCTTAGATCTGCTGAGGTTTGTTCAGAAACAATCTGGGTTCACTGTCTGCTTGCTGGATCAGTGGAGTCCAAGTTGCTTCCTTGTTCCTCGGAGATGGGTGGAGACTAGTCTTCAGCTCGTCTGTCACTTGTCTTTTGTAAATGTCAACAAGTTTAGACATTGTTCGGACCAATAAGAATCTTGTCTTTTTTAAGTGTCAACAAGACCCCCTTCAAAATTTTCAAAAGTCTGTGATGGCTCAGACTTCGAAATACTTTGAAATGCTTTAATCGGTGGTATGTGAAGTACGAATGTCGCCATGGTGGTTGAGTTCAACTTCGTTTTGAATCCTGCTTTAGGATGTAAATTCACCGAGGAATCATGTAGATTCGCATCTGGGTAGCTTCGCGGCTAGGTAGGTTCGCTCTAGAACATCTGTTGCTTTTCCAAGGCCAACTGCTGTGGGCCGGTTACGAGAAGGATTACTTCTTCTCTCGCACTGATCGAGGGAGATATTCTCCCCTTGTGCATTTTCAAGGGAGGATATTCCCTTTCTTCAAGGCGCCATGAGTGCCTTTTATGAGGGAGACGTTTCTTCCTTTGCACGGTTCCAAGGGAAACCGTCCCTTTTCTCAAGGCACAATAAATGCCTTAAATGCGCTCGTGCTTCCACGCTTGAGGCGGCAGCGCTCAGGCCATGAGGCCTATAAATAGGACACTTGAGGTCCTCTGAAGAGAAGTGATATGCTCTTCTCCTCTTCTCTTGGTTGAGAGAAATACTCAGATCTCTGAACTAGTGGGGATGCCTACTCTGGTTATTACCCGGCCAAGGACCAGTAAGTCTTGATCATCCAAAGACTTTACCAATAAACCTTTAGGGAATTCATCTCCCTTAACTTAGCTTTAACAGCTGCCTCAGGGATCGATTTCCCTTATTCTTCATTTTGCAATTGACTGATCCGCAGAGAAGGATTTCAGCATAGCTTCCCAGCGAAGCTATCATTTTGACTTGATCAAAGAAAGATCACTGCATGTTAAGTCCGCTACACAGGCAGAACTTGGGACTTAGTTTCTTCAAAGTTGAGCCAGTCTTGCCATATAGGTGGGGCTAAGACTGTATCCCACAGGATCAGTCTGACTCAGCCATATAGGCGAGGCTAGGACTTGGCATTTGCTGAGCTAGCCCATCATTGTTGTACAAGCGAGGCTTATCCTCTGCTTCAACTGAAATCGGATTGCTTCGCCTCAAAGAATTTGACTTAGCGTTTTTGCAGCTTCTCCGGTGTTTAACTTGTTGGCCCGGAGGCCTTCCTCTTTAGTTTTGATGATGATTAACTCATGTAGTTATGTTTACTAATAATCTTGTGATTTTAGTTTCAGATCATTAATCAAGATATTAGTTGGTGATTGCTTCAAAAAGAGGAGTTTGGAAGCCTTCACTTGGTGATTCCCAAGCCCGAGCGTCAAGATGATACATAGCCATGCTCGTTGGATCACGGTGTTTGGACCGAGTTGACTTGAAGATGAAGATCGTCAAGAAGACTTAGGTATCATAGAGTTTAGTGTGTTTTAGATCCAGCTGTAAAGCTTAGTATAGTTGATATGCTCAAGTGCACAACACACACGTTTTATGGTTTTTCGTTTTAGTCTAACCGATATTTGTTTTCATGAATAGATTGATCAAAACAAGTTTAATTGGTTTATATATAGTAGTTTCATTCTATACATGCATGCTTAACTTTTAAACAAACTTATTTTGACTTTCCTATTCATGTATTGAAAAATTCAAGTTTGATAAAATACATGTTTTGGTTTTTAATAAAATTTGCAGGACACAAAAAACGATTCCTAATGTTTAATATTGTCTTAAAATTTTTATCACAAGTTTATGTTTCAATATAAAATGTTAAAACAATTTCTATGGTATTTTTAGAAATATATTTAACTGTTTTTCTGACCCAGTTTCTGACCCAGAACTGTGCTGACAGGCCATGACCGGTCGACCGACGTGCACAGACCTGTGCACGTCTGCTGGCACAGTGGGCCGGTCGGCCGGTCGGCCGACCGGATCAGAGAGCCTTGCTCTCTGTATCTGGGGGTCGACCGAGCGGTCGACCGGAGCAGAGAAGTCTGCTCTCTGTATCTGGGCGGTCGGCTGTGCGGTCGACCGGATGCCCCAACGGTCATATTTATGACCGTTGGCGGTCGACCGGGCCGGTCGACCGCAAGCCTGTCAGGCTGCCAGATCAGCCTAACGGCTAGTTTCTGTTTGGCCTATATAAACCCCATTTCTTTAGGATTTTGGCTAAGGTTTTTAAGAGCTAAAATTTTCCTATTCTCTGGTTTATAAAACAAGTTTTCAAAAGTGTTTAAGAGCCAAAAGATCTATCTTTATATTGTTTTAGGTTTTTGGAAAAATCAAAGAAAAGAGTATTTTGGGAGATTTGTCTTGGCTTTCATTTTCTATCTTTTACAAGAGTTTTCCCAAGTATTTTTCTTTGAGTTTTTATTTTCCAAACACCTAGTTTTCCACACTTGAGCTATATCTTCTATCATATTCTATTAGGATCTTGTTTTGTGGAAAAGAGGAAAGAGAGATTGTTTGTGGTTGAAAGAAACCATTTGTTGTAAACACCCTTACTTTTGTTGTATCCCTCTTTGGTAGAGGTTGATCGGGTGATTGGTTTGCTCCCTCTTTGGTAGAGGTTGAGTTGGTTGTTTTGCTCCCTCTAGTGAGAGGTGGAGTTTTGGTTTGTAAACCCTCTTCGGTAGAGGTGTTGGTTGTTGTTGTTTGGCTACGGGCCTACCCCTCGGTTGTGAGGCGGTGTTTGAGAGAGGAGTTCGGTACTCCCTTTGTTGTAACAAATCCTCCTCGGTGGAGGTTCTCTCGGTGGGAGATAGTGGATTTGAAATCCTTCTCGGTGAAGGCGGGGACGTAGAGCAAGGGGCTCGAACCTCGAAACATATCCTTGTGTTTGTGTTTGATCCATTGTCTCTTTAACTCTCTCTCTTTATATTGTGCATAGCATCATTCATTCATTCATATCTTATTGCTTGCATTTGTGCCTTGCATTATTTCATATTGCTCATTCTTATATGCTTGGCTTGCTTGTGTGTGTGCCTCACTTATACTTAACCACAAGAGCTTCATATAGCACCTCAACCCTTATCTAGGGGAATCAAGAGGAGTTAGTCTAGAGCCCTTCACGGGGAATTCGGCTACACTTGTGTGTTGTACTAAGTGTGTTGCAAATTATTTTTAGCTTCCGCATTTAGCGCATTTAGTTCACTAGATTAGCATATCACCTATTCACCCCCCCTCTAGGTGATTTCAATTGGTAGCAGAGCCTACGCTCCTGATACTTAGGATTAACATCCTAGGAGTGAGATCCTTGTTTGCTAATCTATCATTTGCATTTGTTTGTTTGCACACATATAGTTTGGACCCATGGACTTCATGACCCCACCTATGTATGATGCTTCCAACATTCTTATTTGGAAGACTAAGATGTCCGTTTACCTACAAGCCCTAGGTTATAAGGTTCACCTTGCCATTACTAAGGAATCCTTTCTTAGTGATAGCAAGCATGTAGGGGCCAATGCACTAGCCCTTGAGGCCATTAGAAGCACACTTCCTAAAGAATATCTTTTGCTTGCTTCTAACTTTGATTCCGCATTTGCAGTGTGGAATATGTTGACAACCACAACAACCACCTCCAAGCTTCAAGTGCCAATTCAACAAGAGGAGGAATCTAGTGGAGCTGAATTCGAGCCACAACAATGCTATATGATCCAAGGGAATGACTCTCTTGAGGTACAATCGGAATCTCAACTAGATAGTTTTGATGCTAGTTCTTCATGTGATGAAAATTGATGCCTATGCCTTGAATGAAGAACTTTCTATTGTTTGCGAAAAATTAATAGAAAAATATAAAGTTTTGAAAAAGAAAAGTCTAGGCCTTAACAATGATAATAAAGATTTGTTTTCTAGACTTAATATGGTTTTGCAAGAGAAGGTGGAGATTTCTAATGAAAGGGATTCATTGAAATCTCAACTTGATCTTGCACTAAAAGAAAATAAATTTTTAAAATCTAAAAATGATTGTGAAACACTTTTGAAGAAAAACAAAATTTTGTCTTCAAAAGTTGATTTTGTTTTAAAAGAGAATGTTGCTTTGAAAAATAAAATAATTTCTATTTCAAATGATTTAAATGTTTGTTTAGAGAAAAATATTGTTTTACAAAATAATATGGATGCTCATGTTTGCCATGCTAGGGTAGTTTTACCTAGATCATCCCTTGCATGTTCCACCTCTTCTTTAATTGAACAAGATATATCTATGCTTAAAAAGAGTGTAGATTGTTTGGGCTCCATTTTGAGCCAATGTATTGTTGGGCATACACGATTGGAAACTTTATTTCGAAAGAAACAAGTTCCATCTATTCATGCACACCCCCTACGGCATACACATGCTCCTCACGGACACACCCATCACATGTATGCTCTGTAAGATCACCTAGAGGGGGGGTGAATAGGTGATGGCTAATCTAATGGTCACTTATGAACAAATAATGCGGAATTAAAACTAAGTTAACCAAATTAAACTTCTTTTAATTGAACACTTATGTATAACACAAGAGTGTTGCCGAATTCCCCTTGCGAGGCTCTGGACAAACTCCTCTAGATTCCCCTTGAATGGGTTGAGGTGCCGCGTTGGCTCTCTTGGTTGAATACTAGTGTTAACAACAATCCCAAGCAAGTATGGCAATTATGAGCACAAAGGTATATCATGCATATAAGAGATAAAGACTATAAAGTAATGCAAGATATAAGAGAGACAAAAAGAGTAAGAGAGCAAGAGTGAGCAATCGCAAACACAAAGGGTTTGTTTCGAGGTTCGAGCACACTTGCTCTACATCCCCGCCTTCGACACACGAAGGATTTCCACTATGCAAGATCCCAATGGATCTCTCCTCGGTGCCGCAACACCTACAAGCCCTCGGACTCCCAAGTCCCTTACACACGCAAGTCCACCGACTCGCCGAGGCCGCACCTCGCACCACAAGAGTTCACACCCGAACTCCACACCACAACGAGCACACTTGCCCGTCTCCTCAAAGAACAAAGAACAAGTCTTTGGTGATCACTACACTTTGATCACCTTACAAAAACTCTCACTACAACACCTATAGAATGGATAGCTCAATGGATGCTCAAGTGTCTGTGTGAGAAAGCAAGGAAAGAATCTTTGGTGAAAATCTCAAGAAATCACTTTTACACTCTTGTAAAATCTTCCCTTTTGATTGGAAGTATTAGCTCACTATTTTTGTGGAGAAAAACCTCTGGAATGAATATGAGAAAACAGGCTCTAAGGTCTCCAAAAATCTTGGCTTAAAACAATGACAAAACCCCCTTTTATAGAGGCCAGAAAAATCTGACCGTTGGGCTCTGTCAGAGCTACCGGTCGACCGGTCCGGTCGACCGGCAACGGTCAAAAATCCGACCGTTGCAGCCTCCGGTCGACCGGCCCGGTCGACCGAGCAACTGGAGAAGAGAGTAAACTCTCTGTCGGTCGACCGGCCCGGTCGACCGATAATTCCCGAGAGCAAAGCTCTCTGAAGCGGTCGACCGGCCCGGTCGACCGATCTCCAGTGCACACTGGCGTGCACGTTGTGCACGTCCGGTCGACCGACCCGGTCGACCGGCCTCTGTCAATTCTGAAAAATCAGAACTGGCAGAACCAGAAAATAGGGATTAAGGATTGGTCTTTTGGCTTAATAAAATCCCAGAAATTCACAGTAAATCCAGAAAAATAGTTTCAATCAAAATAAAAACTGTTTTTCTAAAAATATGTTTTTCTAAAACTTGTTTTTCCATAACTTCACAAAATACAAAAACAAGATATTTTGAACTTATAAAGCAAAGTGTGTATGGATATGATCCACCACACAATCAAGATGAAATATCTAGTTTTTGACATAAAGCACTAAACTTGTTTTGGTTAAAGGATATGTATATAAGAAATTACCAAAACCCAAAGTAGATATTTTGTCATAAGGAAAATCTCATCAAATACAAAAATAAGATATACTTTTAAAGCATAGTGTGTATGGATATGATCCACTACACAAATAAGATGAATATCTAGTTTTTGACATAAGGCTCTAAACATGGTTTTGGATATAAGATATGTATACATGAATACCAAAAACCAAATTGTATTTTATCACAAATAAAAATCTTTTCTTAACTAGGAAAATCTTTTATGAAAATCATTCTATCAAGAGTGTGTGTGTGATATAGACTTGAGCAATCCACCAACTATTCTATCCTTTACATTTTATCTAAAATAAATCTTATAAAAACAAACCTAGACTCAAGTCTTCATCTTCTTGAAGTCTTCACTTGAAGTCTTCTCATCTTCTTGACTTGGTCCACATGCAATCCACCGAGCTCATCTCTAGATGTGATCTTGATGCATAGGCTCGTGAATCAACCGGTGCTAGCTTCCAACTTGACTTTAAATCCTTTGTTGAAGCTCCACACCTACTAAGATCTTGATAAGGAATCTGTCACTAATTAAACACAAGATCATTAGTAATCATAACTTCATGAGTTGATCATCATCAAAACTAGAGTGATAGGCCTTTGGGCCAACAATCTCCCCTTTTTGATGATGACAAAACTCATGACGTTATATATGCATGGATTAAAGTAAAGCTTCAAAGAAGCTCCCCCTTAACTCATGCATACAAAATAAATAATAAATATGATCATGAAGCACATGAATATGGATGCAAATATGGAGATGCAACAAGCATAAATCAAAATCTTTTTACTCCTATTTGCATAAATCAAAACACATATGCATAAATACAAATCTTAATTCCCCTTAAGTAAGAAGGACAAATACTTCTCCCCCTTAAGCAAGGAAATCATGCATATATATCAAAACAAAAACACCAATACTTCTCCCCCTTTTTGTCAATCATCAACAAAGGGTTCAAAGTAAAATCAAATCAACAAATTTTCTCCCCCTTTATGTCAAAAATAAAGAAGTCAAGGAGGGGCGATACAAATCAAAAATTTGAATTTTTCTCATCAAAACAAAATCATTAATTCTATTTTATCAAAACAAATTTTGAATTTTCTCTTTGATATCAAATAAAAAATATTGATACCATTTTAAAATCTAATGCATAAGCTTGAAAAATAAGATTTGAATTAAGCTTAGCATTAACAACACATAAAGAATTCGAACTAGTTAAATGAGAGTGTTTAACAACTAGTACGAAATCCTTCTATCAAGGAATAAATCTAAGGATTTTCATGAAATAGCAATGAAACACAAAACACTCAAACACTCTAATCTATAAAGTCCAAATAGTTTCAAAAGAAGTGAGTGTACTAATGTTATGTGAAACATGGCATCATGAAAATGGCAATAAGGTACAATATTCCTTAGAAAATCATAAACATCAAAATCATCTCACATTTTTTATTAAATCATTGAAAACAAAATCTATATGTCAAGATATATGTATGTTTTGACAATACATGAAATATACATACATATCTCTTAAACTCAAGTGAGTCTATATGAATGGATTTGCATTGAAGGCAAAAGACTCAAGAGTTATACATGTATATTTTAAGGTTTGACAAAATACACATATACATGAAATAAAAGGCACATGATCATAAATCAAATCCAAAGGTGAACATAAGTTTAAATATGTATGAATCATCAAAACTAAGCAATACAAGTACATTTCAAGGGTTCAAATAAGCATTTAAGCACACTTACTAATAGATCTTTTGAGGCCCATGATATGTTCAAGTATAAATCCTAGTGTTGACAAAAACTAACATATAAACTAATATTCAAATCATGAAGCATTAAATTTTAAGAAAAATTGAATCATGTGACAATCTCAAAAACTATTTGAAGAATACATAACTAGTATAAATTGTTTTTGAAAACTAGTTAAAGATCCTTCAAATATGTCAAATCATATGTTTTTCATGAATGAGACTAAGTACATAAAAAATCCAAGCACTCATAGTCCATAAAGCTCATAAATATATTTTTGAATAAAAGATGAGTGTTCAAAGGTTATGTAAATAGAATTTTCATGAAAGTAGTCATTCAAGCTCAAAAAGATCATAAATCACATTTTGTTTTACACATGTTTTAATCTTTAATACAAATCAAAAACATGAAAAATCATCAATTTTTTATTATTTATTTAAAATACTAATCTTCATGGTATATGTATGATTTATCCAATTCTAACAACATGCATACATATCCCAATCTAAAAGAGTCCAATATATATTGCATGAAGGCAAATGACTCAAGGGGTATACATGTATATTTATTAGATTTGAATTAAACACACATATACATGAAGTAAGATCAAAGATAGGCATAACAAGTATAAATGACCGAATCATCAAAACTAGCCTATACACATGCATATAGTGGATACAAATGAGCATGAAGTTCAAATATATATGAGTCAATTGTAGTTCACTATTCATATATGTATAAATGCAAGTTTTGATAAATTCTACATCTAAGCATGTAAATACCACATGAAGCACATAAAATCTTAAAACATGAACATGCTATGAATGATATTATGAAAATAAAAGCATGTACATAAATAAAATAGGAGTTTAGAAATTGTTACCAACTCCAAAGCTCCTAGCATGGTGGTTGATCCACCAAAGCTCCTTGATAGCGATGCAACCCAAAAGTATATCCATCATGTCCAAGTGCATCCACTACCAAGGTACCATCCCTCTCACGTTTTGTGAGAGCCCTCACCTACATCACAAGCAAAAGGTGGGGGTTTTGGTACCCATATTTTCTTGGGTCCTTTGGGGTTAGCTTTATTATAAGGAACCAAAATCCTTTAGACATAGCAAAATATAAGTTATGCTTCTTATCAAAACAATATTTTGCTAAATGGCCTTTGCTACCACAATGTGTACAAGTGTACACCCTATCATGATGCTTATGAGTGTGATTGTGATCGTGATGTGCAACATAAGCATGAGCATGATGTGTATGTGCATGAGCATGGGGAACTTGTTTCTTTTGAAACAAGGATTCCAATCTAGTATGATTGAATGCACATGAGCTCAAATTAGAGCTCAAATTATCAATTTTATTTTTCAAATTTTTAATCTCATTTTGATCAATGTGTGCATGAGAAGTATGATGAGATATAGAATCACTTTTCTTTTCTTTTGTGAAATAAAATCTTTTCTTTTTCACAAATTTTTCTTTTCAAAGATTTATTTTCTTGAAAAACATCTTCCTTTTGTTTTTCCACCAAATCAATCTTATTTTTCAAAATCATATTTCCTTCACATAAAACATTCAATTTAGACATTAAGGAAATATTCTCATTTTTCAAATCCTCATTTTCTTTTTCTAAACATGCAAGTTTATTTCTAAAAGAATCATTTTCTACATGCATGCAATCAAATTTCTTTTTCCAACTTTCATTATCTTTTTCTAAGCATGCAATGTTATTTCTATATGAGTCATGTTCCTTATGCATGCAAGCAATTTCCTTTTTCAAATTTTTATTATTCTTTTTAATCATGTCATATTTCTCAAGCAATAATTGGCAAAATGTATTAAGCTCATCATATGACATATTAACATCCTCATCCTCGGATTCGGAGTTTACCTCAAGGGGGTTATCCCCTTGGACCATGTAGCACTTGTTGGAGGTGTCGCTTCCAACATCCGAGTCACTCCCCGCATAGTATAGATCTTTTTCGCCGAGGGAGGTGATGATGTTCCATACTACAAAAGCCGATTCAATATTAGAAACCCTAGATAAATAATCATCATTTAGGGTTGACTTAATAGCATGAAGGGCTTTTGCATTAGCCTCAATGTTCTTACCATTTAAGCAATATTCTTTATTAGTTGTGGCAAGATATACACTAAGGCCAAGTCCTTTGAGGAACAAAGACATCTTAACCTTCCAAATTTGGATGTTAAGAGTGTCAAAGGTGGGTGGTGACATGAAGTCCATTGTGTGTGTACAAATCTTGTGATTAGCCTAAAAGAGGATCTTTAACTCTTAGGTTGTTAGACCCAATATCAAGAGCACTAGCTCTGATACCAATTGTAAGATCACCTAGAGGGGGGGTGAATAGGTGATGGCTAATCTAATGGTCACTTATGAACAAATAATGCGGAATTAAAACTAAGTTAACCAAATTAAACTTCTTTTAATTGAACACTTATGTATAACACAAGAGTGTTGCCGAATTCCCCTTGCGAGGCTCTGGACAAACTCCTCTAGATTCCCCTTGAATGGGTTGAGGTGCCGCGTTGGCTCTCTTGGTTGAATACTAGTGTTAACAACAATCCCAAGCAAGTATGGCAATTATGAGCACAAAGGTATATCATGCATATAAGAGATAAAGACTATAAAGTAATGCAAGATATAAGAGAGACAAAAAGAGTAAGAGAGCAAGAGTGAGCAATCGCAAACACAAAGGGTTTGTTTCGAGGTTCGAGCACACTTGCTCTACATCCCCGCCTTCGACACACGAAGGATTTCCACTATGCAAGATCCCAATGGATCTCTCCTCGGTGCCGCAACACCTACAAGCCCTCGGACTCCCAAGTCCCTTACACACGCAAGTCCACCGACTCGCCGAGGCCGCACCTCGCACCACAAGAGTTCACACCCGAACTCCACACCACAACGAGCACACTTGCCCGTCTCCTCAAAGAACAAAGAACAAGTCTTTGGTGATCACTACACTTTGATCACCTTACAAAAACTCTCACTACAACACCTATAGAATGGATAGCTCAATGGATGCTCAAGTGTCTGTGTGAGAAAGCAAGGAAAGAATCTTTGGTGAAAATCTCAAGAAATCACTTTTACACTCTTGTAAAATCTTCCCTTTTGATTGGAAGTATTAGCTCACTATTTTTGTGGAGAAAAACCTCTGGAATGAATATGAGAAAACAGGCTCTAAGGTCTCCAAAAATCTTGGCTTAAAACAATGACAAAACCCCCTTTTATAGAGGCCAGAAAAATCTGACCGTTGGGCTCTGTCAGAGCTACCGGTCGACCGGTCCGGTCGACCGGCAACGGTCAAAAATCCGACCGTTGCAGCCTCCGGTCGACCGGCCCGGTCGACCGAGCAACTGGAGAAGAGAGTAAACTCTCTGTCGGTCGACCGGCCCGGTCGACCGATAATTCCCGAGAGCAAAGCTCTCTGAAGCGGTCGACCGGCCCGGTCGACCGATCTCCAGTGCACACTGGCGTGCACGTCCGGTCGACCGACCCGGTCGACCGGCCTCTGTCAGTTCTGAAAAATCAGAACTGGCAGAACCAGAAAATAGGGATTAAGGATTGGTCTTTTGGCTTAATAAAATCCCAGAAATTCACAGTAAATCCAGAAAAATAGTTTCAATCAAATAAAAACTGTTTTTCTAAAAATATGTTTTTCTAAAACTTGTTTTTCCATAACTTCACAAAATACAAAAACAAGATATTTTGAACTTATAAAGCAAAGTGTGTATGGATATGATCCACCACACAATCAAGATGAAATATCTAGTTTTTGACATAAAGCACTAAACTTGTTTTGGTTAAAGGATATGTATATAAGAAATTACCAAAACCCAAAGTAGATATTTTGTCATAAGGAAAATCTCATCAAATACAAAAACAAGATATACTTTTAAAGCATAGTGTGTATGGATATGATCCACTACACAAATAAGATGAATATCTAGTTTTTGACATAAGGCTCTAAACATGGTTTTGGATATAAGATATGTATACATGAATACCAAAAACCAAATTGTATTTTATCACAAATAAAAATCTTTTCTTAACTAGGAAAATCTTTTATGAAAATCATTCTATCAAGAGTGTGTGTGTGATATAGACTTGAGCAATCCACCAACTATTCTATCCTTTACATTTTATCTAAAATAAATCTTATAAAAACAAACCTAGACTCAAGTCTTCATCTTCTTGAAGTCTTCACTTGAAGTCTTCTCATCTTCTTGACTTGGTCCACATGCAATCCACCGAGCTCATCTCTAGATGTGATCTTGATGCATAGGCTCGTGAATCAACCGGTGCTAGCTTCCAACTTGACTTTAAATCCTTTGTTGAAGCTCCACACCTACTAAGATCTTGATAAGGAATCTGTCACTAATTAAACACAAGATCATTAGTAATCATAATTTCATGAGTTGATCATCATCAAAACTAGAGTGATAGGCCTTGGGCCAACATGCTCATGTGTGCACTTGTACACATTGTGGACGTAAGGGCCACCTTACTAAATTTTGTTATGATTGATTACATACTTCAAATTTAGCAAATAACTTTGTTTGGGTTAGAGAAGGTACTAACCCCCATGGACCCAAAAGATTATGGGTACCAAAGACCACCCCTAGTGTTGTTCATGTAGGTGTGGGCTCTCACATGACGTGAGAGTAGCGGTACCTTGGAGTGGATGCGTTCCGTGCCTCATGATGATTATTTGGATGCATCACTTTCAAGGAAGGTTTGGTGGAGAGGACCACTATGTTTTGGAGACAAGGAGAGTTGCTTCTTCGGTTTTGGTGACAATCCTTTACTCCCGTTTTATTTATGCATGCCTTTCATGTTCATTAGTTATAGCATGTTTTGTTGTTTATATGATCATTATGAAAATGCCATGATTATTTGATCATTGACATACATATATAGTATTTGAGACACCCATGCTTATATGGACCCATATGTAGTGTTCTCACCTTAGTTTAGCTATCATGTACATCATAGTTCTAATGACATGTGGATTTACATAATAATCATGTTTATGTTTTTCATGTTCATTCATATCTTATTTTATGCTTCATGTTTTGAATATATGTTTAAATGTTAGTTTTTATTAAAACTAGGTATATACTTGTGCATATAGTGGGCCACAAATAAATCTATATATGTTCGTGCTTGAATGCTTATTTGAACCCATTAGATGTGCTAGTATAGTCTAGTTTTGATGATCCATGCATTTTAAACGTGTATTCCCTTTTTGGAATTGTTTTATGATTTTTGTTTAACTTCATGTATATGTCTATTTTATCCAAACTATTGTTTATACATATACATCCTTTGAGTCACGTGCCTTCATGCATATATCTTTGTGGACTCGTTGTGTTTGGATATGTATGTATACTTTAGTTTGTATAGGACATACATATACCTTGAAGATTAAATAAGTTTTGATAATTTTCATGTTTTCTTGTTTTCAAGGAATATTGAGCTTATTGTCCATCTTTTATGATTATGATCTTCACATTGTATTTGTACACTCACATTTATTGTTTACTCATGTGTTTGTTTTCATGAGTCATATTTATGCTTAATTGATTATGAGTGTTGACTATTTTGTGAATTTCATGTTTTCATGAAAAATATTTTTGTTTTATTCCTTACTTGAAGGATTTCGTACTAGTTTATAAATTTTTCAATAACTAGTTACGGTATTCTTCGATATGGTAGAGTTTTTCAAACAAAGCTTATTTTTCAAATCTATTTTTTTGAAAACCCCTACCATCCACGGGCGGATGGATGGGCGATCATGCTCATGTATGCTTTATATTGAAAATCATTTTAAACTTGAACATGATTGGGAGGATAGGTTATATGATGTATACACTTGATCATTATTGTTGATTCAATTGGTATCATTGAAATTCTTTCAATTGGTATCAATTTTGTTCTTTCTTGTATACTCATATATGTTTGTATGTATGTATGTTTTCAATTTCAATAATATCAATTTCGATTGGTATTAAACTTTTCATACATATATATTTTGTTTATGCTAAAGCTTGAGTTTTAACTTTGTTTCAATTGATTCAATTTTCAATTGGTTTCTTAAACAAGCTTATGCATGTGTTTTGTTGGTATTTCATAAAGGGAGAGAAAATTCGATTTTCATATTTCAATTGGTATTTGTATTTCACTTCCTTGCTTTATGATAGAAAATAAAAAGTTTAAATTGATATCATACACTTAAAAAGTAAAATACTCTCTTTTGATATCAAGATGTTTATTTGAATGTTTTAAAATTGGTATCTCAAAATTTTGTTTTTAAAAGATAAATAGTCAAAATGTTTTGATTTATATTGCCTATATGCAAGGAGAGCTTAACATCTCTTCTACATATAGATTCATATTGAGTGTATCTTGTATTGAGGAGCTTGACATCTCTTCTTTATGTGATACACGTGTGTAGGGGGAGCATCACATCTCCTCTTATGCATTGCATAGTATACGTTATGTGAATTAGGGATTGTCATCCCTCTTTCATATAATGTATATATGTAAGAAAGTTACTTTACCGTCTTCCTCTTCATGAATGTATATCGCATATACCAATTGTTGATTGATCTATGTTACTTTCAATTGGTTTCAAGATGCTTCTTTGACATATTTTCAATTGATATCTTAATTGATTGTCACCCCTATTTGGTTTTTGTTTTTGTTTTAGACAAAAAGGGGGGAGAACATTGTCTTTACTAACCCTTTTGTTGATTCATTGTTTCGAACAAAAAGGGGAGAAAATTTTGTTTTGTTTTGATTGTTTACCCCTTGTTGATGATTGACAAAAAGGGCGAGAAAGATTTTGAGTTTGATATATGCATATTCATGTTTTGCATATATTAAGTTTAATTTAGTTTAATTTTAATTGGTATCTAGAGCATGTCTTGTTTTTGAACATTTCATTGGTATCTAGAGCCTTTTATTATTTATGCATGATTATGCATTGTCATTCATTGCATATTCATTATGTTTATTTATTTATGCATGAGTTAAGGGGGAGCTTCTTTGAAACTTAACTTTAATCCATGCATATATAACTCCATGAGTTTTGTCATCATAAAAAAGGGGGAGATTGTTGGCCCGGAGGCCTTCCTCTCTAGTTTTGATGATGATTAACTCATGTAGTTATGTTTACTAATAATCTTGTGATTTTAGTTTCAGATCAATAATCAAGATATTAGTTGGTGATTGCTTCAAAAAGAGGAGTTTGGAAGCCTTCACTTGGTGATTCCCGAGCCCGAGCGTCAAGATGATACATAGCCATGCTCGTTGGATCACGGTGTTTGGACCGAGTTGACTTGAAGATGAAGATCGTCAAGAAGACTTAGGTATCATAGAGTTTAATGTGTTTTAGATCCAGCTGTGAAGCTTAGTATAGTTGATATGCTCAAGTGCACAACACACACGTTTTATGGTTTTTCGTTTTAGTTTAACCAATATTTGTTTTCATGAATAGATTGATCAAAACAAGTTTAATTGGTTTATGTATAGTAGTTTCATTCTATACATGCATGCTTAACTTTTAAACAAACTTATTTTGACTTTCCTATTCATGTATTGAAAAATTCAAGTTTGATAAAATACATGTTTTGGTTTTTGATAAAATTTGCAAGACACAAAAATGATTTCTAATGTTTAATATTGTCTTGAAATTTTTATCACAAGTTTGTGTTTCAATATAAAATGTTAAAACAATTTCTATGGTATTTTTAGAAATATATTTAACTATTTTTCTGACCCAGTTTCTGACCCAGAACTGTGCTGACAGGCCATGACGGTCGACCGGGCGGTCGACCGACGTGCACAGACCTGTGCACGTCTGCTGGCACAGTGGGCCGGTCGGCCGGTCGGCCGACCGGATCAGAGATCCTTGCTCTCTGTATCTGGGCGGTCGACCGAGCGGTCGACGGTAGCAGAGAAGTCTGCTCTCTGTATCTGGGCGGTCGGCCGTGCGGTCGACCGGATGCCCCAACGGTCATATTTATGACCGTTGGCGGTCGACCGGGCCGGTCGACCGCAAGCCTGTCAGGCTGCCAGATCAGCCTAACGGCTAGTTTTCTGTTTTGCCTATATAAACCCCATTTCTTTGGGATTTTGGCTAAGGTTTTTAAGAGCTAAAATTTCCCTATTCTCTGATTTATAAAACAAGTTTTCAAAAGTGTTTAAGAGCCAAAAGATCTATCTTTATATTGTTTTAGGTTTTTGGAAAAATCAAAGAAAAGAGTATTTTGGGAGATTTGTCTTGGCTTTCATTTTCTATCTTTTACAAGAGTTTTCCCAAGTATTTTTCTTTGAGTTTTTGTTTTCCAAACACCTAGTTTTCCACACTTGAGCTATATCTTCTATCCTATTCTATTAGGATCTTGTTTTGTGAAAAAGAGGAAAGAGAGATTGTTTATGGTTGAAAGAAACCATTTGTTGTAAACACCCTTACTTTTGTTGTATCCCTCTTTGGTAGAGGTTGATCGGGTGATTGGTTTGCTCCCTCTTTGGTAGAGGTTGAGTTGGTTGTTTTGCTCCCTCTAGTGAGAGGTGGAGTTTTGTTTGTAAACCCTCTTCGGTAGAGGTGTTGGTTGTTGTTGTTTGGCTACGGGCCTACCCCTCGGTTGTGAGGCGGTGTTTGAGAGAGGAGTTCGGTACTCCCTTTGTTGTAACAAATCCTCCTCGGTAGAGGTTCCCTCGGTGGGAGATAGTGGATTAGAAATCCTTCTCGGTGAAGGCGGGGACGTAGAGTTAGGGGCTCGAACCTCGAAACATATCTTTGTGTTTGCGTTTGATCCATTGTCTCTTTAACTCTCTCTCTCTTTATATTGTGCATAGCATCATTCATTCATTCATATCTTATTGCTTGCATTTGTGCCTTGCATTTGTGCCTTGCATTATTTCATATTGCTCATTCTTATATACTTGGCTTGCTTGTGTGTGTGCCTCACTTATACTTAACCACAAGAGCTTCATATAGCACCTCAACCCTTATCTAGGGGAATCAAGAGGAGTTAGTCCAGAGCCCTTCACGGGAATTCGGCTACACTTGTGTGTTGTACTAAGTGTGTTGCAAATTATTTTTAGCTTCCGCATTTAGCGCATTTAGTTCACTAGATTAGCATATCACCTATTCACCCCCCTTCTACGTGATTTCATAACTGCTAATCTGTTCCGATTTGCATTGCAGTGAGCTATGTTCGCTAATCTTGTGACTTGATGAAAGAGACCGAAAAGTTGCCTTATGCTTCCCGGTTGAAGCTTTACTTTTAAGTAGGAGGAACAAACTGGGGCAGTTGATGTGTCCCAGAGGCTGTTGGCAGTCGCTTATCCGAGATGATTCCTTTTGAGGCGAGGCTGGTAGCCGCTTATCTGAGATGATCCACTTCGGGAAAGCGGACGTCACCTGTAAGGTCGCGGATCTTCCCATTGCCAATTTTCATCAAAGAAGATCCAACCTGCTGGTGGCGATCAGTCCTTTGCCAATTTTATTTAAGGAAGATCCAGCTTTCTGATGGCAAAACCTGTCATTATGCGAAAGATCACGGCCCTGTCCTGGTGGCACCATCTGTTCTGGTGGCACCTTCTATTATTATGTGAAGGATTATGGCCTTGTGCCGGAGGAAGGCCTTTCGTGTCCAGTTGGTCTGGCTTAAAAGTAGATAAAACCACTTGTATGCCTTTTGCGCAAATGATCCTGTTGAGCAACTGAATCTGTTGTATGAAACACAACTTTGATGTAGTATCAATGTACCTTTCCTCTTAAATCAATGAAAGTTCATTTTCTGCTCATTTGATTTTTGCCTGCCTTCATTGAGAATTTGGCTATAACGGGGCTGAACTTCGTGCGGAGTTAAGGACAGGGTCCTTTTTGAATGAGCTTCGCGCGAAACTGGCATGTCGGCGAACTGTGCCTTTAGCGGGTTAAGGCAACCCTTTTGGCGAAGTTCTTGATGAACTTGTGCGAAGTCCGCACTTTGACTCATGGCGAGGTTAACCCTTAGTGGCTGAAGCAGCGCTTCTCGGGAAGGCCCTTTAGGCGGCGTTTCAAATTAATTCGAAACGGTGGCCTGTGCCCTTTTTGAGGCATTGTTTCAGGCGCTGATTGGCCTATAAAAGCCCGATCGGGCTGAGAAAGAACAGATCTCTTTACTTGAAATTTTTAGAGACCTTTGACTCTTCTTCTTCCTCTTTCCTCTCCATTTAAAAAGTTTGAAAGCTTCCGCAGCTCTTCAATGGCGCCCAAGAGACGAGCGGGAAAAGAAGTGGCAACTTCTGCAGCGGAGGGTCCTTCTCCTCCTCCGGTCATCGAACGACAATTGCCGGTAAGGGACTTCCCCTTTTGATTAAAGACTGCCGTCTCTATTTTAAAGCCGATATTTGGCTATCTTTGGATGAATCCAGAACGATCGAGCATGATGTGTTATTGTTAGGGAATCCATTTCCTGAATTTCCCTTATTTTCTTAGACGGGGATCTAAGAACTGAACAGTTCTTCTTTAAGCTTCCGTGCGAAGCTATCACTTGGGCTGTTTTCGTCCTGTTGAACAACAGGATACGGATCTGTCTCTTCAATCGTGGCCGTAAAGGATTAATGACCATAATGCCCTTTTGACGAAGTTAGTCCTCGGGGCTGTACTGCCTTCTGCTTAAGCTTTCTCGACGCGAAGCTAACACTTGGACATTTTCTGCGAAATGCGGACTTGACTGTGAGTCTAAGCTTTGTCGAAGCTATCGCCTTGCTAGCTTCGTTCAAAGGGCGAGGCTATGCCTTGGTGAAAATTATGTCTTTGTGTTTGCTTGACTGGTGAACTAATCATAATTCCATTTTGCTTCTGTAGTGCACTATACTTCTGGTCCTTTGAACAATCTATTTGGGATGACCAGAGGAGCGGATGGCAATATCAGCCTGCAATTTCAAGGGCAGGCCTCTCTGTTTAGTGAGCGGAGTTCCGTCCTTCGAGACACGCTCATTCACGGTGGTGATCAACTCACCACGAGGAGCATTCTGACTACGGCTCTCCTTGAGGATTTTGACCGTCGAGCCTATAGGAAGCCAGATTTCATGTTCGGGGATGCCGCACGGGATCCTGACCACCAACTACTGGCAGGGGAAGGGCAATGGATTTTCCAGTTGGATGGTGAGAAGTTCTACCTTCCGTCCAACAAGCGACATTTTTCTTTGTCTTCCTTCCAATGCGTGACGCAGGCTCGGAAGATGTCGTGGGAAGTTAGCCGGAGTGCTGACTCTGTCCACATAGGAAAATTGATGCTTCAGTCTCCTGGTTATGCAAGAGCGGGGCCTCCTCGTTGCATAATGGGTCTACATCCTGGGAATGTGTCGCGGGAGATCCCAGTGGGAGAGAATCCTGCTGTGGCGCTGACCTTTGGCAACCAATTCTGCAAGGTCAATGGGAACTACCCAGCCACTGACTTCAGGACTCCAGGCTGGATTTACCCTCCGAAGGCATGGTGGAGGGATTTAACTACATATATCCTCGCTCATTTCGAGGAGGACTTAGAGAGGCTGAACCTCCATGAGGCCGTCCGGGCGACCTGTCACAGAATTGAGATGAACGTGGCGTGCTTCTATGCCATCTTTGAATTGTATTGCCCAGCTTCAGGGACTTTCTTCACCCCTATTGGCGAATTGGGTATGGTCTTGCATGAGATGTGGGAAGTTTCTGCTCTGCCTTTTGGGTCTCTCCCATATGAAGAATACTTCCCGTGCGAGGCGGAATTAGCTCTTCTGGAGAAGCAGGAGCCTGCCTTGTTCGAGACCTACCGGGAGTTAATGTGCCACTTATACATTTGCTCCAGTATGCATGGGGGCAGTAAGGGAACTTCCTGTAGCTTGAAGAGCTGGGGAGATTATTTGTTCCCAGATATGGAGAATACTCCTGAAGCGGCTCATTGTGGAGTTGCTGATGAAGACATCTTTGACCGGATGCAAAAGCACTTCCAAGGGGATCTAGTTGTGAAGGAAGACGATGGTCCATATGAGAAGGGTGATGTCCTTTGGAGTTTCCATCATCAGGCTCACCGGTCGATGTCCAGTCTGGCTGAAGAGGTGCGTGGTGCCGTCTTCGTCGGGTGACGTCATTCATCCGAACGTCCTGCTACCTGCTGTTCGTCTAGTCCATGGTCATCCTCTGGGTCTTCTTCCGGCCATGGTGTGCTGTATCCAGAGAGGCCTTCGTGCATTAACGGAGGCTTTTTGCAGGCCTCCAGCAACGAAGCGTGGAAAGGGGGCCACTTCGCTTCACGACGGTCCTAATCCCAGGATAGGTCTGCCGTATACTTATTTGATGGCGTGGTTCACCCTGCATTGTCCTTCTTTGATTGAAACTGGAGAGGACCCCCCGCAAGGTGTTCGAATGGCGCTTCTCCGCCGATTCGAAGGACGCTCATGGCAGAAGACTTACGTGGCTGAGGCCCGTAAATTGGTACATCGTTATGACGTCTATAGTCTCTTCCGCTGTTTTTCCCGTATTCGGGGTGCAGGTTATGAGGAAGAGTTCAAAGATGCGGGGGAGGGGCAGTCGTCCCTGAGCCGGGGAGTTTTTGAGTGGCTGGTCAGCATTCGGCCCTCACATTTATTGTACAGAAGCGGGGATACCTGCTACTTGGAGCCATATGTTCCAAGTCGGTTTGCTCGACAGTTTGGGTATGACCAACTGTATGTGGGCAACCCAAATCTCCATCTGGCTTTCATGGGGAGTCTCATTGATGGAGCCCGTGCCTGGCGATTCTTCATTGCCGGCTGTACTGGGGCGCGGCTGCGTACGCCGTTGAGGACTCCCAATCTTCTAATGACCCTGTTCTTCTGTCAATGGTATGCAACTTCCAACTCCACACCCCTTGGATTCAAGGCTAACAGCTCTGGTGTGAAGTTAATTTCTCAGCGGCTAAAATGGAAGGTCTCTGAGAGAAGGGAAGGTAAGAGGGTTCGCGTCCCAGGCATGGAGGAATTCGTTGCTGTGGATGACAGTGAAGCCTCGGATGCAGAAAGTCCTCGCTTTGAAGCGGAGACAGGTGCCGAGACTCCTGCAGCTGGGTCTGGCGTGATGGGGACAGTTCTCCCATGATGTGTAGAAGAAGTGGAGGAGGAAGGTTCTGACGTTCCTCTCCAGCGCAAACAGACAGGTGGGTCTCGTAGGAAGCGGTTGGTGAAGAAGCCCCGTCGCCAAGCTCCTACGGCTGTTGTAGAGGGCGAACCATCTGTAGCGGTTCCTCCTCTTGTCCCGTTAACAGTTGAACCGTCGGTTGCTGAACCGACTACTGGTGAGGTTGCTCCGGACTTAGGTAAGATCAGCTTCGTCTTTGTAATATATCTTCCATGTGTTCCGGACCGCTCATTATCTGCTTCGTGATGTAGGAGCTGAGGCGGTGACGAGCCCGAGAGCTGAGGTGGTCGGAGAACAAGGGGAACATTATGATCCTCTGTCCGCTTATAACGAGGGTGATGAGGCCGGCTATTTTGCCATCCCGAGGAATCCGGAGGTGATGCAGCTGACGTTAGTCCTTCGGGCGCTGGGACTTCCAAAGGAAGTCCTATAGCGTCAAGCTCTTTTGGATGGTCCACGGAAGATTCGGCAAGCGAAAGCGGGCCGACCATTCGTGTTGACTCCGCAAAGGACTTTCCAATGGAGCCCGTAGAGACTGATGCGACTGCCAAGATGTTTGAGGCGACATCATCCTTTGGTATTGTTCTGACCTTTTGGCTTTTACTATTATTGTGTCTTGCCTAAACACAATTTTGTTGCAGGTGTTCCGCCTCAGGGTGCGTCAACTTCAAGGGAACCAGACGATCTTCCCGAGGGGTCAAGGGGTGACATGAGCACTTCGACCGCGGCGGATGCTGCTCTGTTGGACGCGCTGTTTGGTGATCTGCCCCCTTATCGGCCTGAGCTAGCCGAAGGAACAGAGTTGAAGGAGTGGTAGTCCCGGAGGTGTCTTCACTCCCAATTATATCAACGAGTGGGATGCCGTCAGTTTCGCCAGGTGCGGAGCTGAGAGTGATTACAAGCCTACTTCCCCAACCCTGGTGGTCGAGCCTGCTGTTCAGGAGATGGTCACTAGTCCTACCTCAGCGGTGGCTAGTGTACTGGTTTCAATGAGGATTCCGCCGAGATCAACGATGATCTGCCCTACCGCTGCAGCCAGTGTTCCCGCCGTTCCTTCCACGGTAGTGTCAACCAGGCCGGTGGATTTTTCTGAGGCTGTCCGTCTACCAGAAGTGGCCGAGATTGAAAATGATTTTATAGGTGACATAGTCGATAGCTTTTATAAAGGCTTAGGGCGATCCATCGACCTGGTCTTGAAAGGTTCGACTATATCGTTTTCAACTTTGAAGGTGGTCCTCTCCCGTAGTATTGAAAGTATTCGAGACTTTGAGAGATATAACCAGGCCACTGCCTTAGAACTCCTGGTAGATCAATTTGAGAGGGACGTAGAAGAATGGCGCCGTCTTAGCCGCTCGGACCTGGAGTCTTCAGTTAATGAGCAGGTCGCGCATCTTGTCGCTCAAATGCATGAAGCCCGTCTTGCTGCTCAGGAAGTTGCTAAGGCTATTTCTTCTGACTTGAAATCCTTGGAAATAAGGCAAGCAGAGGTTAGGAATGCCATTGATGCCTCTACCAGTGCTCTTCTTGACGCTGAAGATAAAATTGGGAAGGCCAAGGAGATGATCAGGAAGGCAAATCTTCTCTTATCCAGGACTGAACCAGTGCGTCTTGAAGAGACTACGCGGCTTGAGCAGCTTAAGGCTCAGAGTGACGAACTCTCGCGGCAGGAGTTAGCTCAGAGGGTAACCTTGGTTGAGGTCGAAGCTCGTTTGGCCCAGGCGACGAACTTTAATGAGGCTGAGCTGAGGTCGCAGGCGCTTGTCCGGGCTGCTAATGATAGGAGGACGAGGCTGGCTTCCTTTGAAGAGCGGATCAGATCTTATGATGTACGCCCGTAGGTTGTAATATATGTGCCTCCATGTATCCCATCCTTTTGGAATCAATGAAAATAATAATTTTTGTTTTGACTCCCTGTCGAATCCCCAATTTGTTATACTTGCTGGATTATCGTTTCCAAGTTGTATTGCAGCCACTTGAGAGGATAGTCCTTACTGGATTGAATACTGAGACTTGGCTATCTGCCGGTTCAGAGGTCGTACTGACGTAACCGGTTGAGAAGCCACCAAGCTCAAGATTAGCCCTTATGGGACTAAAAGGGTAATACTTGTCTTTTGTAGATGTCAACAAGTATCGAGACCTGTCTTTTGTAAATGACAACAGGGCTCAAAATTGAGACTTAGCTGTCTGCTGGTTCAGAGGTCGCAATGACATAACCGAATGAGACGCCACCAAGCTCAAGGTTGGTGATACTTATCTTTTGTAAATGTCAATAAGTATCGAGATTGAGACTTGGCTGTCTGCTGGTTCAGAGGTCGCAATGACATAACCGAATGAGACGCCACCAAGCTCAAGGTTGGTGATACCTGTCTTTTGTAAATGTCAACAAGTATCGAGACCTGTCTTTTGCAAATGTCAACAGGGCTCAAAATTGAGACTTAGCTTTTGTAAATGTCAACAAGCTCGAAATTGAGACTTGGTTGTCTGCTGGTTCAGAGGTCGCAATAACATAACCGATTGAGACGCCACCAAGCTCAAGGTTGATGATACTTATCTTTTGTAAATGTCAATAAGTATCGAGACCTGTCTTTTGTAAATGTCAACAGGGCTCAAGGTTGAGACTTGTCTTTTGTAAATGTCAACAAGCTCGAAATTGAGACTTGGTTGTCTGCTGGTTCAGAGGTCACAATGACATAACCGATTGAGACGCCACTAAGCTCAAGGTTGGTGATACTTATTTTTGTAAATGTCAATAAGTATCGAGACCTATCTTTTGTAAATGTCAATAGGGCTCAGAATTGAGACTTAGCTGTCTGCTGGTTCAGAGGTCGCAATGACATAACCGAATGAGACGCCACCAAGCTCAAGGTTGTAATGGAATTTAGGAAAAGGTCTCATTTTCACGGGGAGAAACGTGGAAATCACTGTCATAGGTTTAGTGTTAACGTAATAGCGAAATGCATATGTGGTCTTACCATTCTATAGATGAGAATTGGTAAGTGATTTTGGAGAGCTCGTTTTCACGGGGAGAAACAAGGGAATCACTGTCATAGGTTTAATGTTAACGTAATAGCGAAATGTATATGTGGTCTTACCATTCTATGGATGAGAATTGGTAAGTGATTTTGGAGAGGGAATCAACTGGGAACAGGTCCCTTAGGGTTTTTAGCAAATCCTCAGCTGTCAACGGGTTTGATATGCCTTTACCAACTACCGTTTGAGTCGGGCTAGCCATGCTATTCCCCTCAGCATGATGAGTTGTCGAGGACTTATGTTGGACTTAAAAGCCAACATTTTCCTCTGTCCTTAATCGTTAAGGATGTTGGATCATCTGGTCAACGTATGTGTAACCTTGATTCTCCTTTAAGACAACCAGTGTATGGCCAGGTTCCTACTGATTTATGGTTGTATGATCTCGCTTGGAGGAAGAGAAATGTTCTCTTTGTGTGTACTTTGAATACGAAGGTCTTGATCAGAGGTGTAATGTTAACTTGATCATAAGAAGGATCCTTAATCAAGGATAATACTTCTTTAAGAACTTGCCATTGATCGGCATCATGAGTAAATCGCCATCTAAAGTCATAAGGCGGTATGCTCCGTTTGAATAGACTGTTTCTATTATAAACGGTCCTTCCCATTTAGGCTGAAACTTGCCTTTGGTCTTGTGCGTCATAATCATCGGTCGTCTGACGGCTAAAACCAAGTCTCCTTTCTGGAAGACTCTTTGCTTGACCTTCTTATTGAAGGCTTTTGAGATCCGAGCTTGATACAACTTGATGTGTTGGTGAGCTTGTAGTCGCTTCTCATCTAGGGCTTCGAGCTCTTGGAGACGCAACCGATCATTGTCCTCTGATGTGATCTTAGTCATTAAAGCGACTCGCAATGACGGCATCTGGATTTCCAACGGGATGACTGCTTCACACCCGTACACTAGGGAAAAAGGCGTATTGCCTGTCGGTGTCCGAACCGTGGTTCGGTAGGCCCAAAGACATTCACCAAGTTTTTTCATCCCAATCTCGCTTATTCGAGGAGACGAACTTCTTGAGTAGCTTGATGATCGTTTTGTTGAATGCTTCCGCCAAGCCATTAGCGGCGGGATTATAGGCAGTCGAAGCCATATTCTGAATTCAGTATTTATCGCAGAACCGATAGAATGCCTGGCTTATGAATTGGGGACCATTGTCGTGGATGATCCGCCTACGGACACCAAATCGATGGATGACATGGTGCTTGATAAACTTAACCACATTAGAGATTTTGACTTCAACCAGTGGTATGGTTTCTGCCCACTTTGAAAAGTAATCGGTTATTGCCAGGATAAACCGGTTACCTCTTGTCGAAGAGGGGCTGATTGGCCCTACGACATCGATTCCCCATGCTTCGAATGGCCATGAAGCAACAGTTGGGTGGAGCAACTCCAGGGGCTGGTGTATGAAGTCCGCATGAACTTGACATGCTTTACACCTTCGTGCATATTGGATGGCATCGGCTATCATGGTCGGCCAATAGTATCCAAGCCTATGCAACCTGTCTTTGAGTTTTGGATCTGGCTGATGAGCTCCGCAAATGCCGTCGTGTGCTTCTTTAAGCACTTCCTGTGCCTCTGAACTGGAAAGGCAACGGAGGAGGACACCATCATATGAACGACGGTAAAGGGTCTTCGGAGTTGGATCGTAGTAGAAACGGAGAGACCTTCGTCTGATAAATGCCGCTTCTTTAGGATCGTCTGGCAGCAGACCATGTAAAGCATAGTCAATGAGAGGAAATCGCCAATCTCTCAGCTCAAGATCCGCGGAGACATTATAGACTTCTCGGGTTCTTAACATATGCTTAGAGCATACGAGATGTCGAGTTGCCACTGTGAGGTGATACTCGGTGTCGGCTGGTAAGACTAATGTTGTTGCTAATGCAGCAAGAGCGTCCGCCTTGGTATTCTGAGATCGAGACACATGCCCGATGTAGAAACCTTCAAATAGGTTAGCCAATTCGATGGCTGTATGGTAATAAGGCACCAAATCCTCGTGGCGAACTTCATATTCGCCTTTAACCTGATTGATGATTATTTTGAATCGCCATAGGCTTCGAGGTAGCGTACCCCCATTCCATGGGCGAGCTGAAGGCCAATGAGCAAAGCATTATATTCTGCTACATTGTTGGAGCATGATTCCGTCAGAGAAAATGCTCTAGGAAGGACATGATTCTGTGGGGAGATAAACACAACTCCCACTCCGGCAATAATCCTACCTTTAGGGCCCATTCGCGATGCTCCATCGAAGAACATCTGCCACACTTCCTCCTCTGAAGTTACATTGGAGTCGAAGACTTCATCTGGAATATCCTCGTGAAGTTTTGAATATTCCGGAACTGGATGAGCAGCCAAGAACTCTGCAAGGGCTTGACCTTTAACCGCCTTCTGAGGGGTAAAGATCATGTCGTATTGAGACAAGAGAAGTGCCCACTTGGCCAATCTTGAATTCAGTGATCCTGGCTTCGTCATAAGAAGACGTAATGGGTTCACTCTGGAGATGACATGTATGGTTTGGCCAACCAAATAATGTCGCGTCTTCTGAACAGCAAAGACGAGAGCTAAACACTCTTTCTCGATAGGATTGTAGCGAGATTCTGCTCCTACGAGGGTTCTGCTCAGATAATAAATGGCTTGCTCGTGACCATTGTCGTCCTTCTGAGCGAGGGGGGCACCGAGAGAATAGTCAATAGCTTTTACATAAAGCAAGAATGGTTTCACTAATGTGGGGGCCACTAAGACTGGAGGCTTTGTGAGGTATCTCTTGATGTCTTCATAAGCTTCCTGGCAAGCTTGATCCCATACGAAGGAAGCACCCTTTTTCATGAGTCGGGTGAACGGTTGATAGCGGCCTGAGAGATTTGCGATGAATCTTCTGATATAAGCCAGTCTGCCTTGCAAGCCTCTAAGCTCTTTGAGATTCCTCGGTGGATGCATGCTTTGAATGGCTTTGACTTTGTCTGGGTCAAGATGAATCCCTTTTGATGTAACAATAAACCCAAGGAACTTGCCACTTGACACTCCCAAGAAGGACTTTGTCGGATTCATTTTCAGCTGATGAGCCCGCATTACGTCGAACATCGTTCTTAAGTCATGAAGATGGTCATCTTTGCTGCGGCTTTTGACAGCAATGTCGTCGACATAGCATTCTACGGTTTTTCGGAGATGATCGCGGAAGATCGTACTCATTGCCCGCTGGTAGGTTGCTCCGGCGTTCTTCAGTCCGAAGGGCATTACAGTGTAACAGTATACCTCCAATGGTGTTTCGGAACGAAGTATGCTTCTCGTCGTCGGGATACATCTTAATCTGGTTGTACCCTGAAAAGCCGTCCATGAAAGACATCCTTTCGAATCCACATGTGTTGTCGATCATGACATCGGTGATAGGTAGCGGGAATTCGTCTTTAGGACAGGCCGTATTGAGATCACGGTAGTCGATGCATATCCGTATTTTCCCGTTCTTCTTGAGGACGGGGACGATGTTGGCTACCCAATCTGGATGTTGTTCCTTCCGGATGAAGCCACATGTAATGAGCTTGTGAACTTCGGCTTCAATAGCTTCCATAATGTTTGGGCGAAACCGACGTAGTTGCTGCTTGACTGGCTTGACGTCGGGCTTGATGTTTAGACGGTGCATAGCGACTTGTGGATCAAGACCGGGCATGTCTTCGTAACTCCATGCGAAGACGTCTATATACTCTTTTATGAGCATTATCAATTCTTCCTTTTCTGTAAGTGATAGGCTTTCACTTATAAAGATGGGTTTAGGGTAGTCTTGACTACCCAAGTTGACCTGCATCACCTTGTCTTCAGTAGGTGGCTCGCGCAGTTCGAATCTCTTTTCCCACTGGAGGTTTAATTGCTGGGCCCATGGTTCCTCATCAACAGCTTCTGCGGGCTCCAATTGACTGCTTGAAGTCATATTAACAGTGAGGTTTTCGAACATTCCTCCTACACTGACATCTGAGTCCCACTCGGAGGATGAGGCTGAATGTGATGGAATTGGTTTATCGTCTTTGAATTGAACCGTTGCTGACGATGTGGGTGTAACATATCCCAACCCCCTGCATGTACTATCATAGTAGTTTGCAGGCTTCCCTTTTGGCATTACACATCAAACCGCGCCTTCCTTTTCCAAAATTTAGGCCTGCTCCACGCTTCAAGTCGTATCCCATTTTCTTCATAATATGGCGCGCCGGCCGCGCGTAATGGAAGAACTGTGGAGTGTCCGAATCTGAACTTGAATCTACAGCTATGGGTCCCCGTGGTTGGGTTCTACCGAAGATTATCGGTAACTGACCATGTTTGGACGGGGGGATCACTAGCGTGGCCCCTTCTATAGCTTCCATAGGTGTGCTGGCCGCACTCGGCTTATGTAAGGGCATATGCAGAGAGCCATCTGTAATGGATTTAACCGACCCAACACTCCCAGGATAATCAAAAGAAATATCGTTATTAATTACCCATTCACCTTCATCCTCTGAAGGGGTATTACATTGGGAATTATTGAGACATGCTATAATTGGTTCACCAATCAGAATGGCTGGCATGCCTGCTTCGGATTCTGAATCCGCCTCATTGCCACTTTCATCATCGTCTGGCAATGGTTCCTTAGGTGTTTCACTGGCCTCTTGATACAGGAGAGCGTCAGTGAAGTAATTTTCTACCCCTTTGAATGGTTGCTTTTCAGCAAAGACAGTACGTACTGTCGCGTCATCTTCAACATATTTGAAGCATTGGTGGAGAGTAGAGGGAACGATTCAGTTGGCATGGATCCATGGCCATCATAGCAGCAGGTTATATGATGTGTAAGCGTCAATGACATAGCATGTCACTTCTGACTTCAGGCTTCCGATTATGCAACGGAGCCAGATTTTCCCAAGTGGGTGACTGCTCCCGGCATTGAAACTGTATATTGTAGTGGTGGTTGCGGACAACCTATACAGCGGTATGCCGAGGAAGTAGAGAAGCCTTTTGGGGATGATGCTGAGTGCGGACCCCGGATCACCTTGTATTCTCTCAATGCACGTTGAACCGATATATCCAGTATAGTACAGAGGTCGATCGTACTTGTTGTCTTTGAGAAGCATATCTTCCTCCGTGAATGTAATGGCGGGCACCTTTGATTGTATGTGATGACATTCTGGGCAAGGAGGCTGAACGTCACCGTTAGGGACCTCTGGCATGCATGTCAGAAAGGATTCTGAATTGGCTAGCGCATCCCTAAGTGCTTCTCTTGTCTCTTTGAGAGACGAAGGAGCTCGTGTATTGTGATACGAGCCGGGATATTAGCCAGCTGGGCCAATATGTCAAAACGAAAGGGCGTATCCAACCCTTGGCCTGATGGTTTCTTCAACACCTGGTCGAATCGTACCTCCTTAGGCTTCTCTTTTCCCTTGGTTGGAAATGGAGCGGATGCTGTTATTTGTACTGACGTCGTTTGCTGTTGTATCTCGTCAGTATACTTATCATACTGCCTCAAGTATGATTTTTCGGATCGGGTGCCCGTCTGTTGAGGCGCATCGGCTTGCGTTGCACAAGCATGCTTTTCTCCTTCTGAATCGCTGAGGGAAGCCGATGTAAGGTTGCCATCGTCAAGCAGGACGGAGATGATATTGCAAGATTTGTCCTTTGATTTGGGCTTCTTTGAGTCCCGTTGTATGTCTTGGACGAGGTCTGGGTGTATCCACATGACTTCCCCTGTCCCCATCGTTAAAGGAACAAGACCTTTATCACCTTGAGTCATGGCTGAAGGATGCCTGACTTCCAACCGTGGCGCGGGGACTGGATAGGTCCCGTCAAGAACTGTGACCTTTTGGGTGCTGCCGAACTTGAGAGTCACCATATTGGCAGTGACTTTCTTCTGCTCCGTCTTCAATGTCAGAACCCCGACTTCGACCAAGGCTTGAATTCTGTCCTTGAGGACATAGCACTTGTCAGTAGGATGGTGAATCATCCTGTGGTAGAGACAGTATTTGGGGTCATTTGTACATCCTATCTCATTAGGACGTCGAGCATCTGGTAGCTTCATTTTGTTCCCTTTGTGGAACAGATGGAATATCGTGACCACCTGATCATCTTTGAAGGAGTACTGTTTTGGAGGGAACTTAGGCTCTTGGCTGTTAAAGTCGCTCTTCTTGGTCTTCGACTGCACGTCCCCGGATAATTCCACAGACATGGTCTCTTTCCCTTTGGCTTGAGAAGACTGCGGTAGGTCGCTACGTCCTTTACTGCTCATACCCCATTTGGCTCTAGGGGTGGATTGTTCGAACTTTTTAGCCGACTTTTCGGCTATCTCAGCTTGTTCGACAATTCCTTCCAGGTGTGGGCTTTGACAGCCCCCATGCGAACTTCCACTTGGTCCAAGAAGTTGTGCCTGCATGTCTGTAAGAGCATGGGTAATGGCATCCCTACTGGGGATATCAAGGATAAGTTTCTGAACCGCTCGATGTAGTCTCGGACAGATTCGCCCTTCTTCTGCACAGTGGAGAGGAGCTTGTCCATGGTTATTTGGGTATCGTCCTCGTAGAAACGAGAAAGGAACCGGGTTTCTAGGTCAGTCCAGGAGTTGATAGAGCCCGGAGGGAGACTTCAAACCAGTCAAATGCCACCCCTTTAAGGTGCCAATGAACAGCCTAGCCATGATGGCGTCGTTGCTGATAACATTACCAGTCTGAGACCGGAAATAGTAGATGTGCTGATTTGGTGAACTTTTACCATCATACGTATGCAACGTCGGTGGTTTGAACTTTGGTGGATATGACACTGAATCCCACTCCAGCGGGTAAGGACGGACTGCCCATACCTTCTTTAATTCATCCCTCTGAGTTAGGGATGCGATTTGAGCTTGGAGGCCCTTAAGGACTTCAGCGTCTAAGGAAGAACCCTCCTTGGATTTCTCCGTCTTTGGCTGCTCATTGCTGAAATGTTCTTCCTCATCGTGATTGCTCCTGGCATCATTGTCATTCCGATTGCTGAGGAGTCGAGCAAGCATCTGTTGAATATTATCCAGGGCTTCTTGCTGGGTTTTGGAAGTTTGCTCCTGAGCTTCCAGGCAACGACGAAGGTCGTCGTTGACACTATCAGCCATATTGACCGATACTCTGTCTGTTCGCACTGAGCTAACTGTCGCTGAAGAGGCATACCCACTGTCTTCATCTTCTTCATCCGATGGTTGGAGTGATCTCGTGGGCTGTG
This sequence comes from Agave tequilana, assembly GCA_038442645.1. NCBI lineage: Eukaryota > Viridiplantae > Streptophyta > Magnoliopsida > Asparagales > Asparagaceae > Agave > Agave tequilana. The sequence goes on from JAVJIF010015832.1 coordinate 85,876, forward strand.
ACGAGGCTAGGGCCATCGAGGAAGAAGGCTGCTCGTAACTGTAGGGTATCGCCGCCCTAGATCTGGTGTTTCGGAAGATACCTTCTTCATGCACCAAGACTTCGCCTAAGCCTGGGCTGTAATCTGGATCTGGGGAGCTGTAGGGGGTGTCGTCAGATGGTTGACCTCCCCTGCGTAACTCTCATCCTCTTCCGATCATCTTGACGGATGCGGAGGCCGGATCTCGTGAGATGCTCCTTTTGCAATACTTCATAGGGAGATGTACGGACAGTCGATCAAAAACTGATCGCCGGCAATGAGTTGAGTGGACTGTCACCAATTGACATCCCTTTTGTTGACAATAGGGGGAAGTGGTTCGGAAAGACACCGACTTCTGTCTGTTCGCCAAGAGTTCTCGCAAGTCAGGCCCATGGGAGCCTAAATAATCCTGTGGAGAGGCCTTTCTGGAGCGTACATAGGATGATGTTCCATTCCTCTTATCCCTGCAGAAGGGATTAGCACTGAATAGTACTTCAGTTCTAGCTTCGCCAACAGGTGCAAGCTTAGTGCTTGACGAACTGGAGAGCGGAGCACGCCGCGGTGCTTTACCCGCTATGCCGCTGCAAAGGGGATTAGCCTTAGATGACACTTTGGTCTTAGCCTCGCGGCCATGGACCCAGTGAGTACGCTGTGGTATAGTATCTTCGCTCATATGAACGAGGCTGGCACAAGGCATTGCTGGTCTTGAATTGGGTGACGGTATGATTGCCGTCGTGACTTCATGGTCGGCAGCATTGTTGGAGCAGACAGGCATCTTGCTTTTTCTTCGCGAAGGAGGCGCGATTTTGGCGTAGCTACGCCCGAGGCTTCGGCCAGAGACTTCTGTTTAGGCCTCCACATTTGCCTTGGCGGAGGAGACTTTGGTTCGCAAGGAACCTGACTAGCCACACGCGAGGCTGAAGGGTGTTGGCAGAATTCTGCTTCTGGTTTCTGCTTCGAAACCTTGGTCGTGGAAACCTTCCTATGCTTCCGTGCTCGAAGCATTGGGCCACTCCCAGAGAGGACTTCTTCAAATCTTCCTTGATCGAACTGGATTGAGAGTGCAGGACTTGGGCTGCGGGCGTGCTTCCCTGTTGCGCCAAATAACCGCAGTAGGTTCGCAGAGAACCTTTTCTGTCTCCGCAGAGACTTTCTTTGAAGATTTAGCCAGAGGGGCTCTGGCTGCACTGGCTTTTCTGATTTCAGAGTTAGACCCGAAGGTCTGTTCGCCGCATTACGACACTTGATTCTTGGCAGTGGAGAATACCATCCCCAGCGGAGTCGCCATCTTGTTTTCCATCGATTTGCAAGGGGAAAAACTTACAATAAAAAGTTGAGGAGCTAAATTACAAGTATTCTTAAAAAGATTACAAGTAGATCTCCTCAGAGATTCTGGAGAAGTGTGCCGATAGGAGTCTGGTCAGCGCGCGACCACTTTGTCCCTTTGACGATGCGAGCGATGAGATTCTCTTCTCGCCTGGTTCAGGGAATCAGAGAACAGAAGGTTGGTAGAACCCTCTTGCTACTTCTCAAAACCTGCCTTCAATTAGGAATTCCTTCTCGCCTGGTTCAGGAGATTCCTTGAGAAGAAGGTATTAGGGTATCAACACCCTGATTAGAGAAGTAATTCTCTAAAGGTCTCTGAATTCAAGAGCGCACGGTGCGTCGTGAAGAAGCCTCTGCTTGTGGAGTCCTCTTATGCGTGTCGTCTCAGAAAAGCTCTTCCAAGAAGTCCTCCCTCCTTGTGCCCCTGGTGGGCTATTTATAGGGAGAACAAGGGTATAACCGTCCCTTGAAAATATGGAAACAGATTGAATCAAATCTGTTTAATTCTGGAAAGTAGCCTTGCTGCGAGGCTAAGATCAGCTTCTGCGAAGCTAGAAATGGCAGGTCGGTTGATCTTCTTGATCTATTTTGATCCTTTCCATATTGTTGAAAGATCTCTCCTGATCTCCTTACTCGTTTTAAGAGAGTCAAGAGATTGTGGCAATCAACTGCCGAATTTGATCTCCGATTTGATCTAATTGGATTTGATATGATTAGATCTGATCTCATCTGGAGATTTGATTGGTCAAACGTTGACCGTAGCAGACCAACAGCGGAGCTGCCACATTGAGCTCACAGCGGAGCTGGAAGGCGCATCTGGCGAAGTTAGAAGAAAGCTCTTCAGTGGAGCTAGATAACATCTGTGGCGAAGCTACCGAACATCCTTCTGCGCGGTTGCGTGTGGCTTCAAGCGAAGTTAACTCTCTGCAGAGTTGCGCTTCAGCAGTTCAGGCGAAGCTATAAGTTAGCTTCCTGGCGAGGCTTTAAATGGCTTCAAGGCGAAGTCGGGTGATCCTAGCCTCTCAGGCGAGGCCATCCCTTTGGGCTCATGTGATGCTAAGTGCTAGCATCTTAGACCTGCTGAGGTCTGTTCAGAAACAATCCGGGTTCACTGTCTGCTTGCTGGATCAGTGGAGTCCAAGTTGCTTCCTTGTCCCTCGGAGATGGGTAGAGACTGGTCTTCAGCTCGTCTGTCACTTGTCTTTTGTAAATGTCAACAAGTTTAGACATTGTTCGGACCAATAAGAATCTTGTCTTTTTTAAGTGTCAACAGCAACCGCGCAGAAGGGTATGCGGTAGCTTCGCCATAGACGATATCTAGCTCCGCTGAAGAGTTGTCTTCTGACTTCGCCATATGGTCCTTCCAGCTCCGCTGCGAGCTCGATGCGGGCAGCGCCGCTGCGGGTCTGCTATGGTCAACCTTTGACCAATTAAATCTCCAGATGAGATCAAATCTAATCGGATCACGATCAAATCCAATCAAGATCAAATCTGAGATTAAATTTGGCCGTTGTTTGCCATAATCTCTTGACTCTCCTAAAACGAGTAAGAGGATTAGGGGAGATCTTCCAACTATATGGAAATAATCAAAACAGATCAAGAGGAGCAACCGACCTGCTACTTCTAGCTTCGCAGAAGCTGATCCTAGCCTCGCAGCAAGGCTACTTTCCAGATTTAAACAGATTTGATTCAATCTGTTTTTATATTTTCAAGGGACAGTTATACCCTTGCTCTCCCTATAAATAGCCCACCAGGGGAACAAGGAGAGAGGCGCGCACGAAGACCTCCCACACACGCAAAGACTTCTTCTAGATGACTTCACGGGAAGAGACGGCAGACTTCTCGAGAGGACGCACCGCGCATACAAACAGAAATCTATTCTCTTGAATTCAGAGACTTTTAGAGAGCTGCTTCTCTAATCAGGGTGCTGATACCCTAATACCTCCCTTCTTCTCAAGGAATCTCCGGAACCAGGCGAGAAGGAATTCCTAAGTCAATGCGGTTTTGAGAAGTAACGAGAGGGTTCTACCAACCTTCTGTTCTCCGATTCCCCGAACCAGGCGAGAAGGGAATCTCATCGCTCGCATCGTCAAAGGGACAAAGCGGTCGCGCGCTGACCAGACTCCTATCGGCATACTTTTCCAGAATATCTGAGGAGATCTACTTGTAATCTTCTGTATTACTTGTAATTTGGCTCCTCAACTTCTTTTTTTTGTAAGTTTTCCCCTTTGCAAAATTATTGGAAAACAAGATGGCGACTCCGCTGGGGATTGAATTCTCCGCTGCTGAGAATCAAGTCTCGCAATGCGACGAACAGACCTTCGGGTCTATCTCTGAATTCGGGAAAGCCGGTGCAGCCAAAGCCTCTCTGGCTAAATCTTCAAGGTAAGTCTCTGCGGAGACAGATAAGGCTCTCTACGAGCCTACTGCGGTTCTCTGGCGCAACAAGGAAGCACGCCCGCAGTCCAAGTCCAACACTTTAGAGAACCTGGTTGACCACTTCGACCAGGAAAAATTTGAAGAAGTCCTCTCTAGGGATGGTCTAATGCTTCATGCACGGAAGCATAGAAAGGTCTCATGACCAAGGTTTCAGAACAGAAACCAGGAGCAGAATTCTACCAACACCCCTCAGCCTCGCGTGTGGCTAGTCAGGTTCCTTGCGAACCTAAGTCTCCCTTGTCAAAGCAGATTTGGAGGCTAAAACAGAAGGCTCTGGGCAATGTCTCAGGCGAAGCTACGCCAGATGTGCGTCTCTCGCGCGAAGAAAAAGACAAGATGCCTATCTGCTCTAACAATGCTGCTAGCCGCGAAGATACAAGGGCGACAATACCTTCGCCCAATTCAAGATTAGTAGCGCCTCGTGCCGCCTCGTTCTCACGAGCGAAGCTACTGTACCACAGCGTACGCGCGGCGTCCATAGCCGCGAAGCCCAAGTCAAAGCATAACAGCGTGCTTCGTTCGCTCTTCGCAGCGGAGTTAAGGGATTGTCTCTAAGTGCTGATAGCGTTGCTTATGCAGCTTCAGCGCCCAAGGGCGTTTCCAAAGCTTTTAGCCGCGAGGTTAGAACCGAAGCACTATCTAAGGCCAATCGCCTTCGCAGCAGCACAGCGGATAAAGCACCACAGCGTGCTCTGCCCTCCGGTTCATCAAGCGCTAAGCTCATGTCTTGCGGCGGAGCTAAGGGATTGTCCTAAGTGCTGATAGCGTGCTTATGCAGCTTCAGCGCCCAAGGGCGTTTCTAAGGTTCTTAGCCGCGAAGTTAGAACTGAAGCACTACTCTGTGCTAATCCCCTCTGCGGTGATAAAAGAAGCAGGATATCGTCCTATGCGCGATCCAAAAGAGCTTCTGCGCTGGATCATTTCGGCCCAACTGGGTCTGACTCGCGGGAATTCTTGACGAACAAACAGAAGTCGGAATCTTTTCGAACTACTTCCCCTGTTGTCAACAAGTGGGATGTCAGCTGGTAACCGTCCACTCAGTCTATTGCCGGCTAAGACCAAGCCTCGCCACTTCTCCAAGCCGACGATCAGTTTTTGATCGGCTGTCGGTACAAGCCCCGGTGAAACATCATAAAAGGAGCGTCTCGCGAGACCTACCCTCCGCATCCGTCAACATGACCGGGAGAGGACAAGAGCTGCGCAGGGGCAGACAAACGTCCGACGACACTCCCTATAGCTCCCCAGATCCAGATTACAGCCCAGGCTTAGGCGAAGTCTTGGTGCATGAAGAGGGTGTTTTCCGAAACACCAGATCTAGGGTGGCGATACCCTACAGTTATGAACAGCCTTCTTCCTCAACAGCAGTAGCCTCGCCAGAACCAAGGAGAAGATCAGTCCAGTCATCTGATGAAGAAGATAAAGATAGCGGGTATGCTTCTTCGGCGACAGTCAGCTCGGTGCGAACAAACAGAGCATCAATAAACATGGCTGATAATGGTAATGACAACCTTCGTCGACGTTTGGAAGCTCAGGAGCAAACTTCTAAAACTCAGCAAGAAGCTCTGGACAACATTCAACAGATGCTCGCTCAACTCCTTAATAACCGGAATAACAATGATACCAGGAGTAACCATGACGAGAAAGAACATCTTAGCAATGACCAGCCGAAGACGGAAAAGTCCAAGGAGGGTTCTTCTTTAGACGCTGAAGTCCTTAAGGGCCTTCAAGCTCAAATCGCATCCCTAGCTCAGAGGGATGAGTTACAGAAAGTGGGGGACAGTCCGTCCTTACCCGTTGGAGTGGGATTCAGTGCCATACCCACCGAAGTTCAAACCGCCAACATTGCATACCTATGATGGAAAGAGCTCGCCAAATCAGCATATCTACTATTTCTGGTCTCAAACCGGTAATGTTATAGACAATGACGCTATCATGGCTAGGCTGTTCATTGGCACCTTAAAGGGGGTAGCATTTGATTGGTTCCGAAGTCTCCCTCCGGGCTTTGTCAATTCTTGGATCGACCTGGAACCCGACTCCTTTCTCGTTTCTATGAGGACGATACCGAGGTAACCATAGACAAGCTCCTCTCCACCATGCAGAAGAAGGGCGAATCTGTCCGTGACTATATTGAGCGATTCAGAAACTTATCTTTGATGTGCCCAGCAGGGATGCCATTACCCATGCTCTTACAGACGTGCAGACACAACTTCTTAGACCAAGTAGAGGTTCGCATGGGGGCTGTCAAAGCCCATACCTGAAAAGAACTAGTCGAACAAGCTGAGATAGCCGAAAAGTCGGCTAAAAAGTTCGAACCCTCTACCCCTAAAAGCAATTGGGGTATGAACAACAAAGGACGTAGCGACATGGCGCAGTCTTCTCAAGCAAAGGGTATGAGACTATGTCCGTTGAATTATCAGAGGATGTTCAGTCGAAGGCCAAGAAAGGTAGCTTCAATAATCAGGAGTCTAAGTTCCCTCCGAAACAGTATTCCTTCAGAGACGATCAGGTGATCACAATATTCCATTTACTCCACAAAGGGAATAAAATGAAGCTACTAGAGGCTCGACATCCCAATGAGGTAGGATGCACGAACTATCCCAAATACTGTCTCTACCACAGGATGATTCACCATCCTACCGACAAGTGCTATGTCCTCAAGGACAGAATTCAAGCCTTGATCGACGCAGGGGTCCTGACACTGAAGGCAGAGCAGAAGAAAGTCACTGTCAATATGGTGACCCTCGAGTTCGGCAAAACCCCAAAGGTCACAATTCCTGACGGGACCTATTCAGTCCCTGTGCCACGGCTGGAAGTCAAACATCCTGCGGCTAAAACTCAAGATAATAGAGGTCTTGTTCCCTTGAAATTGGAGACAGAGGAAGTCATGTGGATACACCCAGACCTTGTCCAAGACGTACAGTAGGATTCAAAGAAGTTCAAGTCGAAGGGCAAATCTTGCAATGTCATCTCCCTCCTGTCGGACGATGACTATCTTACGTTAGCTTCCCTCAGTGATTCTGAAGGAGAAAAGCATGCTTGCACAACGTAGGCCGATGTACCTCAGCCGACGGGTACTCGATCTGGAAAATCATACTTAAAACAGTATGAGAAAGCTACTGACGAGACACAACAGCAAACGACGTCAGTACAAGTACCAGCATCCGCTTCGATTCCAACCAAGGGAAAAGAGAAGCCTAAAGAAGTCCAGTTCGACCATGTCCTAAAGAAGCCTTCAGGCCCAGGGCTTGACACGCCCTTTCGTTTTGACATATGGCCCAATTGGCTAATATCCCGGCTCGTATTACTATACACGAGCTACTTCGTCTCTCAAAAGAGACAAGAGAAGCACTCAGGGATGCGCTGGCTAATTCAAAATCATTCCTGACATATTTGCCAGAGACCCTAAAGATGACGCTCAGTTTTCGTGTCCTGAATGCCATCATGCACAATCAAAGGTCCCCGCTATTACCTTCACAGCGGAAGATATGCTTCTCAAAGACCACAAGCAAGATCGACCTCTGTACTACACCGATACATCGGTTCAACATGCACCGAAAGGGTACAAGTCGATCCAGGGTCCGTGTAGGCTGTCTAAAAAATCATTAAAGACAAGTCGTCAAAAGCAGAGTCCCAAACTCCAGACGTAGGGCTAATCATAGCCAGCACTGCAGCAGCAAGGCGCGAGGGTCGAAACCCGCGTCTCAGCCAGCACTACAGCGCCAAGGCGCGAGGGTCGAAACCGCGTCTCAGCAGCACTGTAGCGCCAAGGCCCAAGGGTCGAAACCCGCGTCTCAGCACACTGCAGCGCCAAGGCGCGAGGGTCAAAACCCGCGTCTCAGTTATAACTTCCCTCGTTATGGGGTCAATCACCACCCACATAATAAGGAAGTTAACCCCCATTGTGGAGTGTTTTTAGGGAGCACGTTCACCCTTGAAACCTCTATAAATAGTCTCGTTGCTATGGAGGGAGAATTGAGATCAGAGAGGTCGGTCAATTGGAGATCAGAGAAATCAAGAAGAAGAGCTTGACTTGAGAGCTTCCACAGAGAAGGAAAGAGAGTCCAACTCTTCAAGTAACTTGCTGCATACAAGTTCATTTTTGCCTGCAATCTCTTTGAGATTTTTGGTTGACAGAGCTGTGTTACTCGTCTACAACCGAAGAGAAGATCCCCAAGAGTTCCTGACGTTCATCCGGTCAACGGAAAATAAGATTCACTTTCCATCGCCACTTGAAGAACCCAGCACTAAACAAAGGGGAGATTCAAGACTCAACATCTTCCCTCCCTTGTAGTCGGAGTATAAGTTTGTTGTAACTTTTCAATTGATCCAAGGAAATTTTACACCGAACATCTCTTCTCCGTACCAAATAAGAGATGGCGACTCCGCTGGGGAATTTCGTTACTGACGAACAAGTTGTGGCGCAAGGTGACGTCCTCTACAAGGGAAAATGGTCGAATCGCTCGTCGTAGAATTCGACCAGGCAAAATATGAAGAGTTCCTCTCTTTCATCTCCAAGAGCCCAAAGGCCCGCGCCTACCGCAGGGTCTCTACGGGGACTTGCCCTGAAATCCGCTATGAGCCTCTTTCAGAGGCAGCTGCTGTGAGGGATGTTGTGGCCAATCACGCCATGCGTGACACCCGCACCAACGTCTCTCAGGAGACCCGCGTTGTCAAGTTCTCTGGTGTCCAGCCTATCCATCCTCTTCCTCAGCGCCAGGTCGTCGTTGGTTTCTCTCAGCCCCCACGACGTAACCGGAACGCTAAACGCCGACAGAGGAGGCCGTGCGCGTCAACTGCAAGTTGGAACAACTGATCGTCCAACTGAGGCAGGACGCAAGGTTCAAACCGGCGTCTCTGCCGCACCACATCCGGCACGCGAAATCCGCGTTTGGTAGCCCAAACGTGAGGTTCACCAAGTTGGCTCCTCTGAAGCCCGACTCCCCAGACGCCAAGGCGAAATTCGCACGCTTTGTCGAGTACAAGAGGCACACGCCTCTAGGCGTGGGCCCAGCAGCCCTGCATCTCTCAAGCGTCTCTGCCCCGACGCAATAATCAGTAACGCGATAGCCGCGTCTCTTCCCAGCAGCCCTGCATATCTCTCAAGCGTCTCTGCCCCGACACAATAATCAGCAACGCGATAGCCGCGTCTCTTCTCAGCAGAGACGCCAGACGCGCGTCCTGAAGCCACGACGCGAGAATCGCATCTCTGAACTCCGCATCCTAGCTGTACAGAGCAAGGATGCCTCCCGCCCTCGGCATTACGAGGCTAATCTCTTCGATCCTCCTCCCACGGACCTGAGAGACTATTTGACAAGGAAGAGAAGTGCTAATCGAATCACTTCGTCATGTTGCTGCGAACGGCTTATCACCATGCTCTCTGAATGCCGTTGGAATTCAGGTTCAAACCAGCAGTCTCTATTTAGATAGCTGACCCTGATTCCCCAATCAGCTAAAAGGAGTCGTTCCCACAGGAGGAGGGTCTTCTCTGACACTGAATATCCCGAGCTCACTACAAACATGGCGAGTAGGAGCAGGGGAAAACAACCTGCAATCAGTCTGATGATGAGTCTGACACAGAACCGGAAGGAGTGTACCGACACACTCGCACCCGGACCGGGGCAATCCCCCGATTGACTACAATGCTCTAGCCGGGGCATTGAGGTGAATGACTCGCATTCCGCTATTGCAGAGTCACAGGCTTCAAACCTTCTATAGAGAAAGAGGCCTTTATATACATGACCAGCACTCCTGAGGAGACCGCCAGGCGCTTGGAGCGAGCAGCAAGCCAGGTCCAGAAGGAACAATTCGAGATGATTCGTGCTCAACAAGAATCTATCGACTCCCTCAAGCAGATGCTCGCACAGTTGCTTGAGGACAAGAGGAAGTCAGCTGACAAAGCCTCCTCTAAAAAGTCTAAGGGCAAACGAAAAGAGGGAGAAAGCTCATCTTCTGTACATATAGAGGAGAAAGAGCACCCTACTTCTGGTTCGTCCAAATCCTCGTCGCAAGGGAAAGATGACCGAGACCAGGAAAAGGTTCATTCTAGAAGAATGAATCAATTGGAGCAATGTCTGGAGGCCCTTACCAACTGAAAAGGCTTGCAAGAAGCAGGGGGTGGTCCGACCATATCCGACCGAGTGGGACCTTGTTCCATACCCTTCCAAGTTCAAGGCTCCGACCCTCCAAGCATTCGATGGGAAAGGTTCACCGAACCAGCATATCTACTACTTTAAATTCCAAACAGGGAATGTGGTAGATAATGATGTCATTCTGGCACGCTTGTTCATCGGCACCCTAAAAGGGCTAGCCTTTAAATGGTTCATGAAGCTCCCAGAAGGCTCCATTAAGAATCAGGGTGATTTGGAGAAGCTCTTCCTAACGCGCTTCTTTGAAGATGACTTGGAGGTCAACATGCCTACCCTTTTAGCCACCAAGCAGCGAAATGGAGAGTCTGTTAAGTCTTTCGTAGAAAGATTTCGGAACGTAGCACTCCGATGTCCGAGCGGTATGACCCAGGGCACCCTGGCGGAAAACATGCCGCCATAATCTACAAACCTCACTCCTCGCCCAAATAGGAGTGCCGAAAGCCGCATCTGGAAGCAGCTGATCCAACAAGGTGAGCAGGCTGAAGAAATTGTCGCCTGGGTCAGGGTAGAGGAAAACAAACCCCGACCTGAGAGGTCAACGAGGCGTACGCCAGACACATCCCTCCAAGCCAAACGGAAGGATAACTTGGCGACAGGGACCAAATCTCCCGTCAAACCTCAACCGGTCAAGGGAAGTGGCTCTTCAAGCCAACCACGCGCCAGCAAGCAGTATTCCTTCAAGGATAAAACATGTCGACTCGCTCTTCAAATTACTCAACAAGAGCAACAAACTGAAGCTTCCTGAAGCTAGGCGCCCTGAAGAAGTCGGTAAAACCGATAATCCCAACTACTGCATGTATCACAGGATGTTGGGACACCCCACCAAGAGCTGCTATGTCTTCAAGGACATCCTTCAGGCCTTGATTGACGCGGACATATTAAAACTCCATCCAGAGCAGAAGAAGGTGACGGCCAATATGACGTCATTTCTCCAGTTTGGAGGGCAACCTCCAACACCTTCTGGAGTGATCCCTGTCCCAAGAGGAGAGCTGAGAATGGTCAACACAGACCCTCACTAACAGTAAGAGAAAGGCCTGGTACCTGTTCCCACACCTCGGGGGAGATCATGTGGGTCCATCCTGACCTTGTTGATGGCCAGCAATGGACTAATGTGACCAACAGGAAGTCCAAAGGCAAAGCAAAGGCTACATCCTGTAATGTGGTATGTGCCTTTTCTCGGGAAGCGGAAACTGATGTTCCCTCACTGACCGACTCAGAAGAGGAAACAATAATTCTGGCCACAGAACCCAGTCAACTTGTGGCAGAAACCCGTTCGGGGCAGTCATATTTGAAAAAGTATGACGAAATGGCGCCAATTCCTCCAAAACCCGCTATGGAATCAGCCAACCCTCCACAAAGCAGCTGTGGAGAAACAAAAAGAGCTTCAGTTTTCCAAAGTTCTCCCGAAAGACGTTGCGGAAGGATCCACAGCACCTTACCGCTTTGATGTCCTGGCTCAGCTGGCCAATATCCTGCCCGAATTACTCTTTATGAGCTCCTCAGGCTATCGAAGTCAACCAGAGAAGCTCTACAAGAGGCCCTCGCTAATGCGGAAGTTTTCATGACTCAGGTGCCAATCGGACCAAAGGAGGAAGATGTAGAGGATTGCCTCCATACCTCCCAAAATGTTCCCTGCATCACCTTCACGGCAGATGATATGCAAGTCAAAGGGAAACATGATCGACCCCTTTACTTCGCAGGGTATATTGGATCATCTGAGGTGAACCGCATTCAGGTAGATCCCGGGTCCGCATTGAGCATTATGCCTCGCCGGGTCATGCAACATCTAGGGATTCCTACTCACGCTTGAGCGCCACCCAGACTACTATTTATGGGTTCAATGCCAATAGTACCCGTCCAATGGGGAAGGTCAAACTCAAATGCCAGATCGGGGACCTAAGGTCAGAGGTGACATGCTACGTCATCGATGCCGACACTTCCTACAATCTGCTGTTGGGACGACCGTGGATTCATCGCAATTCTTTCGTTCCTTCGACTCTCCACCAAGTCATGAAATACATCGACAGGAGTGGAAAAGTGCAAACATTGATTGCCGAAAGGCATCCATTCAAGGGAGTCGAGAATTATTTCACAGATTCCCTCCTATATGAGGACTCTGTGGAAACAGATGAAATCCCGCAACCAGAGGAGCCCGACTCTGTAATGAAGCCGACACCGAGCCGAAAAAGAAGAATGCATGTGGGAACTAGATCCACTTGTAACGGGCATTAATAAGCTCGATGTTGATAATACCAACGATGATGTAGGCGGATGGTATATTAATGAAGAATTAGATTTGGCGTATTTCTCTATATTTGCTTCTGATTCGGTGCCGTCGGACACTAGTACCGAGGTGGATGATGATCTCTGGTCGGCAATAGATGCTTTGACATCATTGCATGTACCAGTGAAGTCGTCCTTCGTAACGCACCAAGATGCTGGCAATGCGCAAGAATCCATATTCATGGTTCCAGCGAGACGGAAAGGCCAAAGACCAATTCTTTTCGGACGAATTAAGCCCGAACCGATGCCCCTTGAAGAATCAGAAGGCGAGGAAGAATCCCCTCAGTTCGGTCATTATGAGCCAGAATGATGGAAAATATAGGGTATGATCTGACGAATGGTCCAGGGTTAAATTTCGGCAAAGGAAGGAGAATACTACTCCGATCTTTTGTACCAAAAGGGAAAACCCCTGATTATTATCATCGGACTCGCAGGGGGTTGGGCTATGTGTCAACTCGATTCCATCAGCTTCTGAGTCTGAAGAGTCATTATGCCATGATTACTCATCGGGCACGTCATCGTGGGACTCAGATGTTAGTGTCGGCAACATCTTCAGAGAACTTTCAGTGAATATGGTTTCAACAAGCCACCTGGAAGACGGAGATGAAGAAATGATCCAATCTGATACAGATCCTTGGATCAAACACTTAAATGCTCTTTGGGATACTCGCTTTTGAACAGCGCGAGCCACCCACAGAGGACAAGGTTTCTCAGTTTAATATAGGAGATGAGGCTAATCCTAAGCCCATCTTTATAAGCGAAAGCTTGTCGCCCTCCGAGAAAAAATTTAATATCTCTTGTGCGAGAATATATAGACGTCTTCGCCTGGAATTATGAAGACATTCCTGGACTTGATCCTCAAGGGCTATGCATCGCCTCAATATTAATACGGACGTAAAGCCTGTCAAACAAAAACAGCGACGGTTCCGTCCAGAAATAATGGAGGCGATTCAATCAGAAGTCAGAAAGCTTATAGACTCTGGCTTCATTAGGGAAGAACAACATCCTGATTGGGTAGCCAACATCGTCCCTGTTGCTAAAAAGAACGGGAAGATCCGAATCTGCATTGATTTTCGTGATCTAAACGAGGCCTGTCCCAAGGATGAATTCTCACTGCCAATCACAGATGTCATGATTGATAACACATGTGGATTCGAGCGAATGTCCTTCATGGATGGATTTTCAGGATAATCAAATCAAAATGTATCCTGATGACGAAAAACATACCTCTTTCAGGACACCACTGGGGGTATACTGCTACACCGTCATGCCCTTCGGACTGAAGAATGCAGGGGCGACATATCAAAGGGCCATGAATGCCATTTTCCACAAACACATGCGAAAACGGTGGAATGCTATGTTGACGATATCGCAGTAAAAAGCCGCGCTCTAAAGGTGATCATATAACGATCTAAAGGTTGTCTTCGACATCATGCGGGCCCATCAATTGAAGATGAACCCCACCAAGTCCTTCCTGGGGGTGGCCAGTGGAAAATTTCTAGGGTTTGTAGTGACCTCTACGGGGATTCATTTGGACCCGGAAAAGGTCGCGCTATCCAGGAGATGCAACCTCCGAGAAACCTCAAGGAGCTCAGGGGATTGCAAGGACGATTGGCGTACATCCGAAGGTTTATCTCAAATCTCTCCGGAAGATGCCAACCCTTTTCCAAATTAATGAAGGAAGGTGTTTCGTTCATTTGGGACAGCGCTTGCCAGCAGGCATTTGAGGAAATTAAACAGTACCTCACACAACCGCAGTCCTTGCAGCTCTGGTGTCTGGAAAACCTTTCCTGATATACGTCCGAGCGATGGATCATTCTTTAGGAGCTCTACTAGCTCAGAATGATGATCAAGGATAAGAGCAAGCAATCTACTATTGAGTAGAACGATGATCGGAGCCGAGCATCGGTACAAACCGATCGAGAAGGAATGTTTGGCATGGTATTTGCTATTCAGAAAATGCGACACTATTTGGTAGGCCAAATTATAAATGTCATATCAAAAGTCAATCCCCTGAGGTTACTTATGACAAAGCCTTCATTGTTAAATGGCCGATTGGCAAAATGGGTCATATGCTATCCCAATATGAAATGCACTTTTTACCACAAAAGGCCATTAAAGGACAAGCGGGTGGCGGATTTCCTAGCTGAGTATCCAGATCCGAGGGCAGCCAAACTATACGAGGATCTCCCAGACGAGGTCGCTGAAGCCTGCCAGACTCAGACATCCTTCGAAAGGCAAGTGTGGTAACTTTTCTTTGATGGTGCATCGAGAACAAGCCCAAAAGGACATATAGTGGCAGGAGTAGGAGTAGTACTCGTCTCCCACAGAACTATGTGATTCCTCGAGCTGTCTCGTTAACCGAGCCTTGTTCCAATAATATAGCAGAATATAATGTCCTCTTGATTGGAATGCAGCTCGCCGATGAGATTGGCGTTAAAAATCTCGAGGCATATGGTGACTCTAAGCTCATCGTCAGCCAAGTTCGCGGGGAGTACGAAGTCAGACATGAAGATCTAGTACCCTATTACAACGCAACTGTCCACATGGCCAAGAGGTTCACCAACTTTTATATTGACCATGTACCACGCAAGCAAAATGCGCATGCAGATGCACTGGCTTTTGAGTCAAGTTAATATCACACCTCTGACTCACATTCTTGTCAAGTTAACATCACACTTCTGACAAGACTACATTCAACCCGTTGAGTTAATATCACATCTCTAACGGTAAAAAAAAAAACTTCCTACATCCCCCGCGAATCTAGTCTCACTTGTTATTCTCATCAACAGAACAACAAGTCTACCTAAAAAATATTGTTAGGTTAACATTACACCGTTAACAGTGTTTCATTAGATCCCCAGCTGATCTTAATCAAGTTAATTCCTAACCTCTGATAAAAGCTCATCTTCCCTGGGGGTACAAGTTCCACCTGTCACTTTCCTTTATAGAGTGGCAGGTCCACAAAAATTATCTTATCCCTTGTCAAGTTAATATCATACTCTGACAGTATTGTTGAGTTCCTGAAATAGGATCACTCTCTACAAAATCTGACTCATTAAGATTATCATCATAGTTTTGACAAAGTCAAAGATTCTTTGCTTCTATTCATCTGACTTAAAAAAAAAGAGTTCAAGACAATAGAAGGGAAAAAAGTGTCACTTTTATTTATATTCAACATATGAAAGTGATACAAAATGCTCTCTTATACAATAAGATTGAGTGTTACAATAAAGGAGTACAAGAAGTCCCTCTCTCTCAAATGTTGCACTCACTCCTTGAAGCCTCTCACCATTCCAAGTACAAGATGTTCGGAAGGGCGCCAAACATGGGCTGAGCACTGTGATGACGTTCGGAGGCTGATTACGTCACCATGCACGACGTGAACATCAAAAGACTCTGTTGTTGACCAAGAACAATGGTGTTTCTTGAGGTCGGAAGGTAGCAGAATCTTCTGATTCCACTTGACCATCCGAAGTGGGGGTATGATCCTTCATGATGAACATCTCCACCGCCAGAAAGTCATCCAATGAGCATGGAGTTTTCATCGATGTCACTTTGGTGTAGGTGAAGGGAGAATCCAAGACCATACCCACCACTATATCCACCGCCATACTCACTCTGACCATGCCATGCCAAGAAGCATGACTGGTGCATTGAATCCAAAGAGATCTTGGCGGGTGTCAGGGGCCATGACTTCTCCAGTGGTCGACCATCGAACAAGTTCGCTGGCCGATATATTCTCCCAAGGCCCAGCGAAGATGAAAAAGGATGATTAAGCCTACCTGCAAGAAGCAAACAAAATTAGAAGATCTGAAGTTTAGGATACTTCAACAGAAAAGCTAAGTGACAGACGCAGCTATGGCTGAAAAGCTTCAGACGCAGGGATGACCCGCGCAATGAACCAAACTTCTGCGGCGGCCGAAACAGACGCGATCAAAGCTGTGATACACACAGAATTCGAATGCAGTCTAGTTTTGCACCCGCGTCTAAAATATGAGACGCGAAGAGAATCAGACGCGGAAAATTGCCATCTCCCTGTTTGATAAACAGGGGTTGCTAAATTCAGGCCTGAAACCTTCGATCTGAATTGAAATTTTTCTAAGTCTACAGCCTCAGACGCGAGCTCTGTATGGAAAGCTCGCGGTCCAGGTGCGAAAGTCTATTATGCTCGCGTCCAGAGAATTCGGTTAGAGTTTTCTCAACGGCGCAACTCCCAAAAGATGGGCACACCAGCCAGACTTCAGGGGAAGGTCAAGAAGGTGAATCTCTTTAAGAGATAGCGAAACAGAACCCAGTAAGGGCTTAAGATTTCATGACAAACCGTAAAGTCATACCTGCAGAAACACCCGTTAAGGGTTGAACTTTCCGCATCAAGCGCGGACATAAAGGGTGCTCAAAGAGACGCTTTTCGATCTTGAAATCATTGACAGTGATAATTTTTCGGAGAGATTAAATAGAAGCATGAAAGTTCTGGGTCATCATCGTCCATGGAGGCAAGTCCCAGGTAAAGCCCTTGAAGGGAGAAGGTGGAATCCCTCAGAGCACTCGCTCTCAAAGGAGAGCAGTCTAAGTAATGGACTGCTAAAAGGAGAGGGTGAGGCCTATTTATAGGCAACCCATAGAGCCTGTAATTAATGGCTCACTAATCAGAACCGTCGGCTTTAATTCCCGCATGCATGTCAAAGCCCAATAACGGGCTGACGCGTGGACTGTCACTTCGGGAAGCATCGAAGACACAAGTCTCCAACCGCCAGCGCTGATTTAGCATTTAAAAGCATTAATGCCTAAACCCAATGAGGGGCTGACGCATGGACTGCCACTTCGGGAAATATCGGATGATGCGAGTCCCCAATCGACAACGTCAACTTGACATTTAAAGATCTAAGGAAATCTTTATGACAAGCTGCATGTAACGCCTGGGAAGTTGCACCAAACGTAGGCCCGAGAGCCGGTCCAGGAACTGGGTCCCCTTACGAATTCGGAAACGGCGACTGCGTCTCTCGAAGCAGTTCAGAGCTGCGTCCCCTCAGCAAAAAAGGAACCCATTCTGGGGGTCGCATATTAAAATCATATAAAATTGAAAAGCTGCGCCCCAAGACTTGTGCCTACAACAGAGAAGGCCTATGTCATTCATAGGTATCACAGGTATCCTGGAGCTGCGTCTACATTGCAAGACGACGATGGT